>AYEL01087109.1:0-66979 GCA_000484575.1 Olivierus martensii
TAGGCCTATGAGTTAGGCTATAGGACTATATTTTAATCATTAATCAGAATCCTATGCCTAAGTTTCAGTTTGGCTTAGACCACAACACTTTCCATAAAATAGATTAAATATGGCTCCAAAAGGCAAAAATTTATCACTTATAGTTGAGACTCATAAATTAACTAAAAACACTATAGGGGCCTTTTCATAAATTTAGATAGTTGATATTATTCATAATTTACTATCATTAGCCTTAAATAGTTAGAAATGATATATATATCACTAGCTCTAGGTAAATAGGGACTTAAGGAGTCGGGAGTCGTTTGTTTTTTTCCGACTCCGGGTAGTTTAAAAATCCGACTCCGACTCCTGACTCCGGGCAGTTTAAAAATCCGACTCCGACTCCCCAACTCTGACTCTGACTCTGCAACACTGCTTTGAGGACCATTAGATTAAAAAAATATAGATATTTTTCAAATAGCCACTAGCATTTCTTTTTCATTAAATTATTTCACCATGTTTATAGTGTTTTATAATTTACAGTTAATTTTTGTTTATCAGGAATGACATGTCAAGTTAAACTGACTATTTCATTAATAAAGATGGCTTTCGACATAACAACTTTATTTATAGTGTTTTATAATTTACAGTTAATTTTTGTTTATCAGGAATGAGTGATGATTGACATGTCAAGTTAAACTGACTATTTCATTAATAAAGATGGCTTTCGACATAACAACTTTATGATGGCTATCACAGAAAAATAATATAGTTAGACTTAAATACATTAAAGATAAATACCATTTTTATCTTTCATAATTTTCTGAATTGAATTTTATTGAAGGATACACAATTTTCTATTATTTCTATTTTTTACCAAAGCATTATTCAAACAATCATTTAAAACATATAAATTAAATGATTGAAACAATTAAAAAAACTGAAGTTCAGCCTGAATTCCGCATCTACAGTCAAGAATTTGTCTTGAATCAATACAAAATAATTTCAAATACAGTAGAGTGTTGACTATTTGAACTATTACTGCCTGAAAACAGTATCTTTTTTTATTGCACTAGTTGGTGTGCTGAAATATTATTCCTGCCCCATGTAATGCATTCATTTCTAATTATTTACAGTCGATTCTGCTTAATTGAGACAGACTCTTTTTTTTAGCCAAATTTCAAAGAACGGAAACCAAACTAATAAACTAATTACATAATTTAAACGCTTAATTGGGATAGTAGCAGAAAATGAATTTAGCAATTTTTGACATATTTTAGGGATTTTTCGAAAGTATGTCCAACCACTACATACACTAGTATTTGGCAATACTAGCATGATGTGAATCAGTTATCTATCGTCATGCATATGCTTAAGAGTTTATCATTACTGTACCTAGCAATATTCATTTACAGTGTTGATTTTATTTAAAATTAAATCTTGCCAAGATAGAAGAAAAATGATTTTGCACTTTCAGGTAAAATTGCTTTGCTGGATAAAATTAAAAGCCAGCCATTTATACTTTCAAGTAAAATTGCTTTGGCTGGATAAAATTAAAAAAGCACTATTTACTACAAGCCATTGTAGACTTAACTATTACTATAAACTGCTGAGTTCTGCTGCTTCTAAGACCACAAGAAATCACAAGCACTTAAAGGAGGGAAAAAACACACTATTTTATTATTAGATATAAATTACATATACTAATAATAAAAATGTTTTCGGCCTTTTATGGCTCTCCTCAGCCGGTTATGTCAAATGAGCATCTAACGTTCTAACCAGTGTTGGATGCAGGTCGTCCCTGCTGGGATGTTTCACAAATAAATATCCAGTTTAAAGTCCTCGCGTTGACATTTAAACATTTACCAGGTGTTACATGTTTATTTATAGAAGGCCAAAAACATTTCCAGAAAACATTTTTATTATTAGTATATGTAATTTATATCTAATAATAAAATAGTTTTTTTTCCTGCTTTAAGTGCTTGTGATTTCTTGCATTGTAGACTTGCTGATATAACTGGTATACCAAAATCAAAAGACAGACTACAATTGATGCATTTTTGCAGAATTAAAATTTGAAATTGTAAAATTTATCATTATGTACTGTATTATTTTTTCTTCACTATTTATAGTACAAATATTTTCTGTATTATAGTTTAATAAAGCATTAAAATAGGTACCTAATTATTATTTTTTTACCTAGGAATATTTTATTTTATTTTAGAATTTATTATTAGTTTGTTTAGTTGGGGCAATTACTTAATTGGGCCAGAGTGTCCAAATTAAATGGAATCAACTGTATTTGAAAATATATGTAGTATAACATAGAAATAATCTCAATATGTCTCTACAGAAGTTAAAAATCGGATATTAATTTTAGTTATTGTGTATTTGTTTACTATTTACTATTTCTTAAATAATTATTTTTTATAATATTTCATACTACAGGTTGACATTCAAAAATCCAGCAACCAGGCCGCTGTTATGCACAGGCCTCAGCCTGTAGTGCAAAATTGACAAAGGCGGCAAAATGATGATTTTCATTTATTTTATTATTTTCTATTTTCATTTCATTTACTTTAATTATACATTATCATGGCGTCTAGAGCAACCAATAAAAATAAAATGACATATGAAGAAGAGGCGCTTTTTGAATAAGGCGCATGAATCGAGAGTGGAGTGACATCTTTTGTGGCACCAACTGTCGTCCGTAGCACTCATCTATAGTACGTTCATACCTGTTAGATGTCAGATGTCACTATGTAAAACATTAATTCATTTCCGGTCTTATTATTTCCATTCTTGGTTTTTTTATTTATATATTTTTTCTTAAACTGAAAATTTGTACTTAACTTAGGTAAACCCGTCAATTTAAATAAAAAATTTTATTTCATAACTGACAAGCTGACAGGTGATATTTTTTTTTGCAGATGGCAGAATTTATAACAGTATCTAAATCAATACTATTTTCTTACTTGAAATGAATTATAGTAAGGGTGCCAAAAAAATCGCCTGTAGCGCCGAAATGTCTAGCGGCGACCCTGCCAGCAACCGAAAATCCGAATTATTCAGTATTCCAGCATGAATTTCAGGAGCGTATTTTCAAATTTCCTCGCACTGTCGTGCCACTGTTTTCTGGAGCAGCGTTGCGGAGTTGGGAGTCAGGGAGATGGAGGTTTTTGGGTAGAGTCTGAGTCGGAGTCAGATTTTTAAACTGCCCGGAGTCGGGAGTCGAAGTCAAATTTTTAAACTACCCGGAGTCGGAGTCGGAAAAAAAGAAACGACTCCCGACTCCTTAAGTCCCTATTTACCTAGGGCTAGAGATATATATATCATTTCTAACTATTTAAGGAGTCGGAGTCGGAAAAAAAGAAACGACTCCCAACTCCTTAAGTCCCTATTTACCTAGGGCTAGAGATATATATATCATTTCTAACTATTTAAGATTTATATATTTTTTCTTAAACTGAAAATTTGTACTTAACTTAGGTAAACCCGTCAATTTAAATAAAAAATTTTATTTCATAACTGACAAGCTGACAGGTGATATTTTTTTTCGCAGATGGCAGAATTTATAACAGTATCTAAATCAATACTATTTTCTTACTTGAAATGAATTATAGTAAGGGTGCCAAAAAAATCGCCTGTAGCGCCGAAATGTCTAGCGGCGACCCTGCCAGCAACCGAAAATCCGAATTATTCAGTATTCCAGCATGAATTTCAGGAGCGTATTTTCAAATTTCCTCGCACTGTCGTGCCACTGTTTTCTGGAGCAGCGTTGCGGAGTTGGGAGTCAGGGAGATGGAGGTTTTTGGGTAGAGTCTGAGTCGGAGTCAGATTTTTAAACTGCCCGGAGTCGGGAGTCGAAGTCAAATTTTTAAACTACCCGGAGTCGGAGTCGGAAAAAAAGAAACGACTCCCGACTCCTTAAGTCCCTATTTACCTAGGGCTAGAGATATATATATCATTTCTAACTATTTAAGGCTAATGATAGTAAATTATGAATAATATCAATTATCTAAATTTATGAAAAGGCCCCTATAGTGTTTTTAGTTAATTTATGAGTCTCAACTCTAAGTGATAAATTTTTGCCTTTTGGAGCCATATTTAGTCTATTTTATGGAAAGTGTTGTGGTCTAAGCCAAACTGAAACTTAGGCATAGGATTCTGATTAATGATTAAAATATAGTCCTATAGCCTAACTCATAGGCCTAGTGGCTAGCACTCTTACACATCAAGATAAGAAATAAAAAACAGAAATGCAAGAGGGTTATTGAAGGTAGTCTAAGGTATCTGCTCTAATGCCAATGTAACATATTAATTTAGTTTGATAAGAGTTCATTTTAATTTTTTAAGTGCAGTGTGTTGGCTCATTTCAGCCGATGATGTGGTTTTCTGTTTGATACTCAACTCCAGTGGACCAAACGAGTGCTCCGCTCACTCTGCTGGAGGGTAAATATATACATATATGAAAGAAAAATTAGAATTAAATTTAAATTTATTAAATTACCGTATATACTTAAATATAAGCTGACTCCCCGACTTCAGAGTTTGAAAATTGGTAAAAATGCGAAACCCGTGTATAAGCCTACCCAGACTTCAGGACTTAAAATTTGATAAAAATCCAAAGTCCAATTCAAATACTGATGATGAAACTGATTTTGAAAAATTATTGGATCAAGCAGACCATCTCCAGTGCCAAAAAAGAAGAAAACTCGAATCTGATACTGAAAAAAGTAAACCCTACAAATATATCGCAAATAGCAAATTTCAAAATGGAATTTAACAAAACTTTAATAGAAGTTGAACGTTTTGAAAGAAAATCTAAATTAAATGTTAGAGAGGCCAACTCTAAATATCCTGAAATTGAAAAAGATGCTACGCTTCTTGTTACAGCTCTGCCTCCAACACAGGTCAGCGTAGAGAGACTATTTTCTTCACTCCGTTTGATCAGAGCTGATCAGAGAACAGACAGCTGAACTTGCTGAGGCTGTTTTGTTTATTAGAAATAATGCTTAAATTTAATTTTGGTATTTGCCTATTTGGTATGTAATTAAAATTTAAAACTCTAAAAAGAAGCTTTTACTTTTTAATCCAGTGTTAATTTTATTTTAACAGGCATTTATACTAGTTAGAACTTGGAATAGTTATTTAGAAATTATATTTAAAGTAATTTTGGCATAACTAAATGCTTCCAAGGAGAAAAATTTTATTATTATTCAAATTTCAATAGCAATAAAATAAATCATGTAAAATTTTAAAGGACATGCATTTCTCTTTTCAGTGTATTAAAGTTGCTAATTGTTATCTCAGTTGTTGATATTGTAAATTGTAACAACCTATACACAGCCCAAATTTTGGATAATATCTCTTAAAAATTGTAAGAAAGTATGGGCCAAAGTGCTATAAAATTAATATAAAGTAGCCAGAAGACTCACTTGCAATAATAAAATATTAAAGTTAACTATGCAGGAGTTGGAGTCAGATCTTACAAATTTTTGGGAGTCTGAGTCGGATTTTTTCACAAGGTGGAGTCGGAGTCTGATCATTTACTATCCGACTCTGCAATGCTGGTTTTGATGTACACCATTCTCAGTTGTTTGATGTTGCTTGCCATGCTAACACGTAGCTCTGCTCATTCCTTCTTTTTTTTAATATTTATTTGCTGTTGTTTAGCCCAATTATGGATTCAGCAAAGAAGAAATGTGGCATAAAACATAAACATTGTGCGTTATTGATCGCAGAGAAAGTGGAAATACTAATAAAACTTAGTAATGGTGTGTTCGTGCAAACCATTTGTGAAATGTACGACTGTAAATGTGATAATTTTCTATTAAATATATACAGCATATATAAACCTTCAATTATCTGGCATATTCAAAAATCTGCCACTCCTCAGGTCCCGAGGTTGCCGGATTTTTGAATGTCTACCTGTATAAAATACAGTAGTAGAAATCTTAAGTAGAATAAATAATTGTAACTCTAATACACTTTTTTTTAATAATTTTTTTTTTTAATTTTGCATTTTGTTAATATCTCATATTTTAATTAACTTGTGTTAATTAAGAATTTGTAATTATCTTATAAACATTGTTTTCTCATGGTACCTTGGAGATGCTACTTTTTTATTTCTTCCTAAAGGAAGAAGTTAATCACTTTTTATTGAATAGTACAAAATAAATAAATAAGTCCAAAAATCTGGATGCCAGAAATCTGAACCCAAAAAATCAGACTTTTTGAAAATTCACATTTTTTTTAAATTTCTCTTCTCTTAATGTATTATAGCATATGTATATCTTGATTGTTACAGATGCATAGCAGCAATGAATGAATAAATATATTCATTTTGATAAATGAAACATTTTTATATTTTGTTAATGAATAAATCAATAAAATTTGTATTCAGTAAAGGTTGAAACTCTCACAGAATGCACCCTTGAATAACCTTTCTTCACATATCAGATTCTTTGATATCAGCAACAATGCAATAGGGATATTCCATGATCTAGGGCCTGCGGTGAACAAGGATATGTCTTTGATGGTGGTCCTTGCAAAATCGCGTCTTTCTTCCTTGTACCTTCAGATACAAAGTCAGGGAAGTTGCTGTTGAACTATAATGTCTTATTTATTCATCCTTAAATTTGGATTTTAAAAGTATTATTTGAGATTCTGGGAAATCTGAAATATTGGAATGACCAAATCTCTGAACACTCCTGATTTTTGGACTTTTATTGTATTGAGTTTATAATAAATATAATAAAATTTTTCAATATATAAAAATAATTTAATATTTATTATTCTAGCAACAATCCTGTCAAGTTGGTTAATAGTTATTATTTCATCAAGTATTCTGCATAGAATTTACCTTTTTATAGAAGAATACATATGGCACAGGAAAAGCAGATACGGAAATAATTTCATCAAACTGTTTCTCACTGTATTTTCTGGTGGTTGGAATTGCATACCTTTCGTTGGAATTATTTTACTATTTATAGTATGTAAATTTTTGAACAGTTTGTTCTTAAATTTGTAATAATTTTTAATTGTATAAAAATATGTTAACATTCTTATAGTTAATAATTATATTTATTTCCAGTGCTATCTTCAAGATTATCAATTAGTTGAGAATATTTTGAAATCAAACTGGAATTTATTGATCATAAATGTTACAGTACTTAGTTGTTATTTAAGTAATAAGGTAATTTTTTTATTTATTTACACTTAATTCTTTATAAATTTATATTATCGCTTAGTAATGCTTTTCAATTTATGCTATCAGTATAATTCAAAAATTTTAAATGTACAATAGAAATCTTGTAGTAACTGTAATAACAATTTGTTTATAAAATCAAAAACTAATATATTCAGTTATTTATTTCAATCCTATGAAATTCCCCATAGAAATACATTGCATATATTAGACACTGATGGTCAAATGGATTAAAACAAGTTTATTTAGAAGCCATAATTATGATTTTAAAATAACAGTTTTATTTGCATTTTAGTAGATCAAAAAATTTTCTCTTGAAAATTTGGAAATTTTGATAGGAATCACTTCTCATTAAGTAGCTCAACATCCTTACTAAGAATGGAGTTTAATTAGAAGTCAAAAACTTTTCAAAAATTGAGCTGAAATTGGATTTAATATCATTTTTGTATTCTTTAATTCTATCTTTGAAATTTCTCCCAATTGCTCCTATGTAGGCCTTATTTTGTCCTGTGTTTGTCAATCAGTGGAATTTTGTATATGCCTGACTTGTAATGATCATCGTATTTGTCTTAAATGTTCCTCAGTATATTGTAAACGTTCTTTTATATGCTTTGTTACAATTACTTTGTTTTAGAATTCTTTTAAAGGTTTGTTTATAGTCCAGTGAAGCTAACATTTCATTAGTACCTACAACGTCTGTCACTTTGCATTCTAATTTGCTTGTTTATAGTTAGTATTATATAAACAAGAGTAATCTTTAAATGCCTCAATAAAAAATTCAATATGGCTATTTGAATCAAATAACTTCTTGACTTGAACACTCTGCCATTTTGTATCAGATTGCAAAGCATCATGATATAACCATAATGTTGAAACCTAGAATGAGTTTTAGGCTGTCAACTTTGCATTGGTTACACTGTGTTATGGATAACATTGGAGTATAAACCTATGAATTGTTTCTAACCTCAACGTCACCGACAAGCGTCTCTGCCACGTTGGACTATAAACAAGCCTTTACTTGTCTATTATTATTTAAATTATATGGTATTGGAATATATTGCTGTTGATTGATCATTTCTGGTTCTTCTCTATGTTCTGTTAGTTGTTGTTGTTGGCATTCAGATTCATCTTTTATTTTGTGTAATTGCTTCAAATAGATTTTCTCCATGAAGTTATTTGAGATCCATGTTATAACAATATGGAGAAAACTACTTGCTTAATATCAAAGAAAGTCAAAACAGCTCTAACAGCAAGTAAAAAGAAGTTTATTGTGATCATTAACAGCAGAAATCACTACAACTGCTTTACCTTTAAAATTAGAGTCCGAAAAAAAGCACACTAAGCAGTGGTAAAGAATAAATTTAATAAGACAAAAACGTTTTCGGTATCTGTGATCTAATATACTAATATATAACTAGCTCTTGCTGTATTTAATTTAAATCAAAATAAAAAGCTCTTTAGGCAAGGCAAAAACTTTTAATCACCTAAAACGTTTTCGGGCTAGATTATGGCCCATCTTCAGTACAAACGTTTTTTATTTAGCTGATTTTCTATTATTCTAATTCTTTTTTATAACATAGATTTTTTAAATTGTTCGAAGTTTAGAACATCGAACTTTAACATTTAAAATTTAAAATATAGTAATAAATATTTTTAAACGTACTTAAATATAACTTTAAAAACAAATTAAAAGATCAAAAATAATAAAAATAATAAAAATACAACTAACAGAAAACATAAATATATATTCTATACGTAAATTAACATTTTTAGTAATTAACAATTCCAAAAATTATCGTATATTCATACGGAGGTATTGTGGATGTAGGTCGATTGAGTCACCTTATATGCTCTCAGTATACGTTTTAAATAATAACAAAAAACCAATAACTTATAATTTAACATAAGGAAAAACGTAACCTGAAGCTATGTTTAATAAAAACCACCTAATATTGGCTTCATTCTATATATCAAATATTATTTATAGCGGCCCACGTCCACGATGTTGGTAGATCTTCTGGAGTGTTATTATTAACTACAATTTGTTGTTTAGAACGTTTAATAATCGCAATACTTTCATATGTAGTTAACCCTCTTCCATCATATATAGGTTTAATTACTTTTGCTTCCGCCCACTGGATATCTACATTAGATGTATAATAAGTTTCCGCTAATGCTGTATTCATCCTGCCTGCCCTTATGTCCGCCTTGTGTTCATTGACACGCTTGTTTATATTGCGTGTAGTACTCCCAATATAAAACTGGATTGTATTATTATCATTATTAACTATGGGGATTTCGTATACCCCGGCTTTCCTATTATTGGGTATTGGTTCTTTTGCATTCCTTAAATTATTATATACAGTTTTTCCTCTTTTCCATACCACCTTATAATCCAATATTTTAGGTATTTTATTAATTAATTTTCTTACCTCTTTATCGTATGGGAGGTCTATATATTTACAATTATCTTGTGTATGTGATTTCAACCTTGGCTTAGGACATGGATTCATAAGGCAGCTAGAGATTTTTGACCATATACCTAACATTGTTTTATATGTATAGCCGTACTTTCTTCCTTGTTCTAGGATGTGATTTAATTCACTTTTCATATCTGACCATTTAGTAGTATGAGTACAAATTCTGTTAAATAATGCTTTAAATGTTGCTAGTTTATAAATATACGGGTCATTTGACCAAGACGGAATCATTACAAGTTTATAAGTGGGATATTATAAACTTTCGTAATATATTCACCTTTTTCTGTACTTATTTCTATGTCTAAAAAGTGGAATCCATCTTGTCTTATTTGTTCTATTTTTAAGGAGAGACCAAGAGTATGGTCTGTAAGGGCGTTGGCTAGCATATTATCATATCTCTCGTTTTCCCATATTACACATATATCGTCAACATAGCGAACATACATTTTCAGTTCTGATTTAAAGTGGTTTAGGACTAAGTTTTCTTTGTATCTGATCACTAGTTCCGCCATTATACCGGCTAATGGTCCTCCTATCGGCACTCCTGTATTTTGGAGGTAATATTTACCTTGAAATACGTAATAGGAGGAGTAAGTGATGACATGACATATATCTCTGATTAAGCTATAGTGACATTCTGAGGATGGGAGATTTTCAATAATAAACCGGTATAGCATCAGAGCTGCCGGTGCTTGCTGAATAGAAGGGTAAAGAGATGTATAGTCCATAACTGTATAAGTTTCGTTAGGCAATGGACCAACTTCTAATAGTTTATTGAGAAATTCAAGGGAGGAGTTTACCATATATTTGTAGCCTTTCATAATTTTTAAAGCCCATTTCACTATTGCTTTCTCTAGCTCATATACAGGGGATGACTGTTTATCAATCATTGGGCGTATTGAGACTGGATTTTTGTGGGTTTTTACATAACCAAATAGACGCGGTGCATACGGGCATCTGACTGGTTTAATTATCCAGACCTTCGGGAAGTCTTTGGATTTAATAATAGCTTTTATCTTACTGGTTAATTTGTCTGTAGGGTCAGATGGTAATTGCACTGATTTAGAGTCTATTATAAAACTATAGAGTAGGTCCAAATATCGTTCTTCTTGTATGAGTAAAAGTTTTTTAGTTTTATCATCTTTTGTGCATATGATCCTATTGTCTTCCATCCATTGTCTTGTATATTTTATTTTATTGTATCTGTGATACCATCGTCAGTTGTACACACAAAAACAGAATAGAACAGAGGAATTCTTTAAACTTTAAACTGACATTCTAAAAATAGAACATGATAATACATTCAAAATTTTATAAATCAATACATAAAATAAACTATACAATTATATATAACCATGAGATAAGACTGTTATTATTAATGGTGGGAATGCTAGGAACATATAAAACCAAGGGAGACAAACAGGAATTATTGAACATTATTGTGTAAAGCATACCTCCACGCCGCACTTATTCTGTCAGCTTGCTGGATGTTAATCACGTTATTAGCCTCATTGTTTCTTATAATTTCAATCTTCTCCGCTATAGGGAGTGTCTTGTGATCGTATATTATCAAAGCCCGTATTATGAGGAATGATAGTATCACAGATACCGAAAACGTTTTTTTCTTATTAAATTTATTCTTTACCACTGCTTAGTGTGCTTTTTTCGGACTCTAAGTTTATTATGGTATAACGTTTTCGGACCTATGTCTGGTCCCTCATCAGTACCATACATTTACTTAAATACCATCTTTAACAGAACATTATCTACCATAATAAACTTCTTTTTACTTGCTGTTAGAGCTGTTTTGACTTAACTTTGAGATCCATGTTTTTTGCACATTGTTTTATCTTTATTATTTTTTCATCTTTAAAACTTTGTTGGCTACAGTGTGCCAGACATCTCCTCAAATAAGCATTAAATTCAGCTATTTTATATGAGTAGGATTGATAGACCATTTCGGAATAATTATAGAAGAGGATGTTGGTTTCCAATATACAATAATAAATTAATAACTCTGCATGCCCAAAAATATTTATATGCATCAAGACATGCAAACATCCAGCAGCCAGACCAATAGTAGAAAAAAGGTGCTCCCTACCCTTTAATATTGAAAAAAACCTTGCAGAATGGTGCATGAGTAAAATGAAAGGTTATCAGTATGTTGTACAATAACCACAAGAGTTTGTAACTAAAATTTTAAATCACATGTGCCAAGAAAATGAGATATTGATACGAGGGTCATTCAATAAGTCCTTAGAAAAAGATAGAAAAACAAATTATTTTTGGTAGATTTTTTTTATTTTTCAACATAATCTTTTAGCTCGATACACTTTTCCAACCGTTTCTCTAACTTTTTTAAGCCAGCCAAAAGTAGGATTTTGGAAGGTCTTCAAAATAGGCATCTGTTTGGGCAATGACCTCCTCGTTGGATGTGAATCGTTTTCCACCAAGCCATTTTTTCAAGTTTGGGAATAAAAAAAAGTAACTGGGGGTCAAATATGGTGAATACGGTGGATGTTGTAATAATTCAAACTTTAATTCCATAATTTTTGCTATCGAAACTACGCAAGTGTGTACACTTGCACTGTCTTGATGGAAGAGAATTTTTTTCTTTGCCAAATGAGGATGTTTATTCTTAATTTCTTCGCTCAGCCAGTGCAATAACGATGCATAATATTTTCCATTTATGGTTTGTCCTTTTTCCAAGTAATCAACGTAGATGATTCCGTGTGCATCCCAAAAAACTGTGGCAATCACCTTGTCGGCTGATTTCACCGTCTTCGCCTTCTTCAGAGCTGGATCGCCTTTAAAAACCCACTGTTTTGACTGTTCCTTTGTTTCTGAAGTATAGTAGTGTATCCATGTCTTGTCCATTGTTATATATTGACCAAAGGTCTGTTATATATCGTCAGGATTACGACAAAAAAGTGCCAAACAAACCTCCGAATCGATCATATGATTGCGTTTATTCTCCACTGAGAGCAAACGCGGCACCCATCTTGTCGAGATTTTTTCAAACCCAATTTTTCATGCAAAATTGAAAACACTGTACCTTGTGATATGGCTGAGGCCTCAACTATTTCACGAACTTTGATTCATCAATCACTCAAAACCATATCGTGAATTTTGTCAATCATTTCGGAGGAAGTCATTTCCACTGGACATCCCAAACGTTTTTCATCATTTGTGGATGTACGGCCACGTTTAAACTCATTTATCCAATTATAAACAGTTGCAAATACAGGAGCAGATGTGCCATGAACTTCATCCAACTCGGCTTTGATCTCTTTCGGTGTTAAACCTTTTAAATAGAAGTGTTTAATTACTGCACGTAACTCATTTTTTTCCATTTTTATAAATAAACAAAAGTTTGTTGCTTCAATCGACTATAAAAATGAAACCAAATGATGGATATAGCTGAAACTTTAACAACAGTCTAATAACAGATGGCGCTTACTAAAAGCAGACGTTTTTCGATACTATGATTTTCTAAGGACTTATTGAATGACACTCGTAGTGCTAGACTTTCAAAAAATGTATTCCTCATTACACCTAGCACCCACTTGTCTACTCTTATACCATTTTCTCCTAAGACATACCCAAGGTGACCAACATAATCCAGAGTTATTTAAAGACTTAGCATACCTAATTTGCCATGACTCATTTTTCACTTTTAAAGGACATTTCTACAAACAAGTTAGAGGAGTTTCTATAGGGAGCCCCAAGGGTACTCGCAGAAATAGTAGTGTGAAAATTAGAAGAGCAGATCCTACCATCACTTAGTAATAGCTTCAGTTTGTTTAGCCATTATGTAGATGACAATATTATAATTTGGAAACAATCAGATAGAACAGAACAGCTAATTAAAGACTTCACAAATTAAGAATATGGCTTGACAGTTAAAGTAATGCAAATAAGTGAATAACAAGTGAATTTCTTAGATGTAAAAGTATTAGTTAATGGCAATAATTATTGTACTACAGTATATTGGAAACCAACATCCTCCATTATAATTATTCATAAGTGGAGGATATTCACTATAATTTTATATGAGTATGAGTTGTATTATACAACTCATACTCATATAAAATTAAACTTACGATAAATTTAAGCACTATAAGCAGTGAGTTAAGAAGCAACGTTTAATAAACTGTAGTAAAAACGTTTTTGATATACAACGATATCATCTTCAGTTACAAACGGATTAGAACAGTCTTTTAAATAAGAATTCTAGAACAAAAATAATTGCGTTCTCTCTTTCTTCTGGCCGGAAATATTTAAAAAACAAAAGTTGAAAGGTCTAAACAATATTATAAAACATTATAAAATAATAACAATAAATTTAGTAAATATAATAATACAGTGAAAAACTTTTACATACTAACCAAACCTCAAGGGAACTTCTAATCCAAATACTATACTAAATCAGCCATATTTTAATCCCTTGATTTTTAACGGATTTTTAATGATTCGAATTAATTTCAGCGCCATCTCGTAATTAGAATAATAATTAATTTATTTAAATCAATGAGTGCGCCATCTATTAATTAATAATTAAACTAGAATTTTTTAACTAAATTATTTGAAGAAAAAATCCGCCTCGGCCCGGGATCGAACCAGGGACCTTTGGGCTAACGTCCCAACGTCATAACCGTTAGACCACTGAGGCCAACAAGCGGACTAATTCTCCAGACAGTTATATTAATTTAGACGAGGTGGATTTTTTCTTCAGATAATTTAGTTAAAAAATTCTGGTTTAATTATAGGTAAATCAATAGTTTTTTAGTTGCCAATTTCATATAAAGAAAATTTCAAAGTTTGGTCTGGAGAGAAAAACAAGCAAAAGCATTATTTACAAGATTAAGGTTATGCTAAATAAACGAAAAATCTCAAATTTGACAGATAAGAAACAAATGTTTCGTTTTTGGTGTATTGGGCACATAGTGACCAGGGGCTAACTAGTATATAAATATTTTATTTAATTATATATTGACCATTTTGGTCCAATACATTTTGCCATCTTTCTGGTAGTAGCATGATTCCATGCTTGTAGAACTTCTGATCTTTGCCTGCAAAAAACTGAACCAAGTGATTTTTGACATCTTCATTTGAACTAAATGTTTTTCTGTCTAAAGAATTCTTTAAAGACTGGAACAAATAATAATCGGAGGATGTCAGATCTGGCAAACACGGTGAGTGCGATAGCACATCCCATTGAAGCCAACTTACACCTTCAATGTAGTTAATTCAGTGGAGGGGTAAAAGTTAATATTAGACAAAATATCAATAAAGCCTTGTCTTATATATAACATTTCAAAAGATAAGATTTCTGGCTTTGAGCAATTTGGGATAATGGAAACTAATAGCATATTGCAAATCAAGTACTAGTTCTAATGATCAGAAATCTAAAAGGAAATAAGAAACATCCTCTAGGTTTTTTTCTTTTCATAAGGGCCATATCATCAATTCAGCTAAAAGAGATTATGCTTAACTCAATCGTAAAATGTTTTCCTTATTAGAAACTTCTGATAAAAAAAACTTTTCTTTATACTGAAAACTGAAAAAATTTATGGTAGTTTTAATCCATCACATCTATTAAAAAGCCTAAAAAGAAATGTAATGAAATACAATATTCAAATCAATAAGGGGATTGTTTCATTTGAACATATTAAAGAATTTCATGTGTTTGATAAGATGCAGTCTTGTAGGTGTGCTCCAAAATTGACACACATATATTTATGCTGATGGACAAACAAGAGGCGGCCACAACCTCCATCCAACCGATTTCGGTCAGCTTTAACATACAGCATTAAAAGAGAACTTCCACTTAGATGAATTATCTTACAGTTCAAGCTAGCACTAATCAAAAGTGGAAAAGCATACAAACTTAGAAGCGCTTTAGACTTTATTAAGTCATCTTCAGCTACATTTTACATATAAAAGATCGTAGAACATAAGAACGTTAAATAGAATAATTCAAAGTTTAAAATATATAAATGATAAAATAAAATACAATAAACATTAATTTTATTATTTTTACTTCTTAATTTTAATTAATGTTTATTGTATTTTATTTTATCATTTGTTAATAAAGTCGAAAGCACTTCTAAGTTTGTATGTTTTTCCACTTTTGATTAGTGCTAGTTTGAACTGTAAGATAATTTAACATACAGGTTGGGAACCATCGAAAAGTAACTCGTGTAAAAGGGTTTAGGTCACTATGCCTTCGTTTTAAAAAAATCGAAGTTAAATGTCATGATGCTGGATCGCACCACTTATATACCTAAAAAATTGCATCTACTTCAAGTAAATCAGTGGCATAGCAGTTAAGGTGGTTTCCTGCAGAACTGAACGTTGTCAGGTCGTCTCCCTCACGTTCCCCTTTTTTTTATTTATATAAGTGAATAAATTAAAATATTACTAACAATAAAACTTCAGGTAAAATCAAATCTTTTTTTTTGTCGTAATTACGGTTGACAAAATCACTCTTCAATTATTGTTCGATCTCTTTCTCGCTTTATGTCACTCACTCTCTAATTGTAATTCACAATACATCTGGTGATAAGTAATATATAATATAATATTTGGTTTTTCTGAAAGTTTCTTTCGCAATCTGCGTGCAGCTACTTTTATAACTTTCTTTTTTTTTACAACTTTTTAATATGAACAAAACATATTCTACAATAGCTAGATGACAAAAATATCTAATTGTAAGACAAGACTGCAAATCTGGGAAATTAAAACTGATATTTACAAGTTGTATCTTCAACATGTTTTGAAACCCTATGTGGAAAATAATAAATTCTGTCTAGTATTGGATTCGTGGGGTGGACAAACTGACGTGGTCGTGTATAACTCTATGTTCACAAATGATCAGAACCAACTGAATTGCACGGTAAAAGTTATACTGCTGAAATGCACACCCATGTGCCAACCCTAAGATGTTTACTTCTTCTGCCAAGTAAAAAACTTTATTTCAAAATTTCAGTATACTCCTCAAAACACGTGAGAATTTCATAACCAAACAGATGCCATAACAATTCATAGCTTAATACATAATCAGTAGTCAGCACCAATATTCCAGGCAATGTTATCCTATACAGGGTATGCATCAAAATTGATTACAAGAGACATATTCATGAATGTCAATCAAGTTTGTTTTCCGAACACTATTGGGCAGGAGAGATGTTTATGTGCCAAAATAGCTTTTATCCAATGCACTTGGTGCAGGAAGTCCATTTGCTTTCAATGTTTTTACGACAATTATCACCTGATGCACTGTGAATTAGGATAATTAGAGAGTGAGAGTGAGTGAGATAAAGCGAGAAAGAGATCAAACAATAACTCAAGAATGAGTTTGCCAAACATAAGTACGACAAAAAATATGTGATTTTACCTGAAGTTTTATTGTTAGAAATATTTTAATTTATTCACTTGAAAAAAAAGTTTGTAAGGAAGACTTGAACTCACAACGTTCAGTTCTGCAGGAAACCACCTTAACCGCTACGCCACTGATTTAAATAGCTACAATTTTTTAGATATATAAGTGATGCAATCTGGCGTCATGACATTTGACTTCAATTTTTTTAAAAACGAAGGCATAGTGATCTAAACTCTTTTATACAAGTTACTTTTCGATGGGCCCCAACATGTATGTTAAAGCCGATTGAAATCAGTTGGATGGAGGTTGTGGCCTCCCCTTGTAAGTTCAATGAATGTGAATCTTGCTGCACAAGTGTTCAACAACAGTGCTGCAGCAGGCATGAATCTCTGTATATTAGCAGGAATTATTGGAGCAGATGCAGCTCCAACAATTGAATTTGTGGATTTAATAAATGATTTTGTTGATTCAATGAATGGAACTAGTATTAATTCACTTCATGGAAAATTATACCACTGAGATACAAAACTCATCTCTACATATTCCTTTTTTACAAAAAACAATAGAAGTGATATCATCATGGCAACTAGTTGAAAAGAATATGTTAAGAAAACATTCAAATGAATATAGGAAATTAGCAATGTCAAGATATTTCTTAGGATGGCAACTGACCCTCCAGTCAGTATTATTATTGTTTGATGATATCAAGGAACTTTCATTTCAATTTCTCATTACATACCATCTGAATCAGAATTGTTTAGAAAATTTATTTAGTTGAATATGAGGAAAGGGAGATAAAAAAAAATCCAACAGCCTATGAGCTACAAACTTGTTTGTGCCAAAACACTGACCCAAACACACAGGTTATCAAACTGTAAGAATGACAATGATCAATTCATAATTGATATGTTACAATGTCCAGGTGAAAGTAAACTCAAAAACCTTGATAATGAAAATGAATTTAAATCAAATAAATTGTTGGAGCAGTTATCATGTACTGAAAGCATAGAGAAAGATGTCAAATAGCGCATTGAAAATGCAGATACTGGTATAAGTTATTTGAATTCATGTTTAATAAATCTATGGATTTATTGCCAAAAATATTTCAGCACATTTAGCAGGATATGTATGCCATCAAACCTTAAAAAATATCAATTGAACAATATCCATTGGCTTTCTTTCCAACAGAGTTAAATGTTTAAAAAGTGAAACAATGTTCAGTTATTTTAAAGAATATGAGTCAGCCATTAATTATAATTTCGGTTTGGTATATCCATCAAAGAACTTTTTAAACTGTTTCATTAAATGTGTATACATTTCCGATATGACACTCTCCAACACATTATTTAAAACAAATGTTTTATTTAAATTATGTTCCATATTTGAAAAGACAGTTGATTTTGAATTCCTAATAGAATGCAAGAACACCATAGCCAAATAATAAAGTTATCAATATAAGTTCTAAATTATGTCTAAAAATATATTTGAGAGAATTGAACAGATTAATTGAAAAAAATTTTAAACCTCGAAGCTTTTCATGACTGAATGAAGTTAAATGCAATTCAGAAATTACATGAAATAAAATAATTATCTAATAGTAATTGATATTTTGATACAATATGTTCATTTGTATTAAAATCAAAATATAACAAATAGAACTATATGGATATTATTCTGTAATGATATAAGATATCATATTAGCTAATTTTAAAATAAACTTATTGTTTTTGTAAAGAATACAAACAATTATTTTTTGGCTGTATTTGTTAGCAGCAGTAAATCAATGTGTGAAGGTCAGGAGAAAAGGGAAAGGAAACCAGCATGGAGTTTGACTTAAGGCCACCACACACGGAGCGATTTGTCGTGAGAACAATCACGACGATAGATCATTTCGATCGGTCATCATCTAACGGTCCACACACATGGTGCGATCTATCCTCAGATCCGTCGTCAAACTGCCGAATCGTCAGACCGATTGGACTCCACACATGGAATGATTTATCGTCAGATCTATTGTTGAGACCAATTGTTCAGATCCGTCATTGAGACCTTGGTTGAGACGGATTGTTCAGACCGGTCACCAGATTTACAAATCGTTCAACTGATTTTAAGGCAGCCACACATGGAGCAATTTGTCGTCAAATCTGTCATCAGAGATCAAATCGTTCGACAGATCTGACCGTGTATGGGTAAATGTGAAGCGATTTCTCGAATCGTCTGATCTATTGTGGTCTTCTGGGATTCCCAACAACTTTTGGTGTCGTCAACAGATATTTTGCATGTGTTCACTATGGCAGCACAATTTTTTAAAAATGAATAATTTTCATTTTCTTTTGCCTTAAGGATTTCAATTTTTTCGGCGATAAATAAATCTTTCTGATCTTGCACTTTTTTGAAGATTTTTGCTTCATTCCACAGGATGTTAACGTCCTTCTCATAGGCCCTTTGGGCTAATGCCATCTTTAGATCTCCTTTCCGCACATTATCTTTGTGTTCTTCTAGTCTATCGCCGAAATTTCTTTTAGTAGCGCCTATGTATATTTCTTGGCAGTTATCTTGGATATTATTAATCAGTACTCTGTAAATACCAGAGTCTAACTTTGGATCTCTTTTTTCTTAATCATTCCTAAGCACGTTAAAGATTGTAGGCGCCCTTTTGTAAGTACATTTAGTGTTAGTTTTCATTAAGGCTTGGTTAATTGTTTTATAATGGTGCACTTTATAAGATAAGCAGATCCTATTAATTTTGTTGGATGCGGCACGTAACGATGAACGTTGTGGAACAACGGTAGAGATATACTGTTCATGTTCAAACTTGCATTTTGTTCATAGAAAATTTTACGCATAAAGGCAAAACTGTAACCATGTTTCATCCCTGCATGGTAGATCCTTTTACATTCTTGATTTAGAAATATAGGGTTGCTACAGTGAGTTAGGGCCCTACGGAAGTGTGATCTAAACGCGGATTTTTTGTACGACCAAGGGTCATTAGACCAGAAAGGGATCATGACAGGTGTACATGAAGGCTTAATAAATACAATGGTATCTAGGTGCCCATCATTAGCTATAATTTTAATATCAAGATAGTCTATGGATTTATTGTCCTCCCTTGTTAATTTGAGCTTAAGGCCATATTGTGGCTTCATGAAATGATCTAGTAGTTCGGCTGTAGAGCTTTGGCTTTTCCAGAGGACAAAAATATTGTCTATGTACCGAGCATATAATATCATCTCATTTTTGACAGTAAGATTAAGTTGGCATTCTATTTCCCTTACAACAATCTCGGCTAAGGCTCCCGCCACGGGGCTATCTATGGGGACCCCTATGGTCTGATGATAGAATTGTCCTTTGAATTCAAAATAGGATTCATGGCATATAAGATATGCTAACTCTCTAAGAAGTTTGGGGTTACATTCGTTTTCTGGTGAAAATCTAGGAGGAACCTATAGAAAAGAAGGCAAGTAGCATTAAGGTTTAACGAGGGCTATCTCGTTATATAGCATTAATTTGCAACTAGCAGACACTACATCAAAGGCTTGGAAATATATGATACATAGACAGAATAATTGCTCCTGAACTTTATTATTATAAAAGAAAATGCTGTTGATTTAATTATTGAATATACTGAAACAGAACATTAAAAATAAAATTTTTAAATAGCAGTGATACTGTGTCCACATTTTTGACATGATCTGTATTGATAACTGAGTAAAATAGTGCAAACAAAATTTTTATCAACTAATTCAAATAATTTCTTATGCAAAGTTAAATGTATATTTAAATATTATAATTTTAAGTTTGACACTATAGACTATCATATTATAACACAATCAATTTAGTATTCTAATTTAATGAAAATTATATCAAAGCATGGAAAGTTAATTTGTGAAATTTGGGGTTTAACATTATATATAAAATTCAACTTACTTGTTAGATAAATTAAAAACTTGCATTCAGGAATATAAGTTTTATGTATATTAAGAAATGCCATTATTATTAACAGGATATTTTAAACAGCATTTAAACCTGAATAGTTTCCCTTGGCTAATGATGGAATCAATTAATGACATTTCAATCAATATTTGGCTTCTCATATTCACTGTTTTTATTAATGTTTTAAAAATGAAACAGTGAATGGTGTACATTCATTCCATAAAAAAGCCAGTTAATTTATATTCTTATTAAAATAATAATTAAAAAAATCAACTATAGGTAGTTTGGTTAATTTTTAAGATACCTGAACCAACTTAAGTACTGATACCTTTGAAATTTTTACAGAATTTCTTACATAATGAATTTTCTGTATCTAAAAATTCTATCTTCTCTTAATCAATTTAGTTGGCTAGCTTGTTAGTTTTTTTAATATTTTTCTTCAGTTTGGCTTACTTGTCTAATGTTTGACAAATAAAATGAGTTGAAATTTTCAAGAAATGTCAGTTAATTGTTTATACTCAACAATCAGTAAACTATTGGGTTTCAACACCATGCATTTATTTCTCTGCTGAAGTAATATTCTGCTCTATTTATATATTAAAATATTTGCTTTAATTATATTACAAAAATGAATTTATAAATAATTATAATATAAAATAATATACATTGCTTATATTATTGCATTTATTCTAACTACTGGACTATTTATTGCCAATCTTCCTCTACAGATATCAACACTATCATGTTGAAATAATGGATTTTAAAATACAAGTAATCCTTGACTTATGACTATTTGTACTTAAAATGATATCGTCAATGATAAATTCTGTGATTGGTCAATATTATATTTCATTAATTTGTAATTATTTGAGTCCCTGACCTGATATACAAAAAACATTCTTTTCATGTCTGATTCTTGCATTTTTGTGTCTTAACTTTATTACAATAAAGTGGAATATTATAATAAATATTGATAAAGAGAAATCTATAAATTTTGGGCATTTCCAATTTATGATGGCAGAGTTTAAACTTAAACCTCTTGTAAATCACTGGATATTTGACTGGATTAACTGGATGAAAACATTTTAGCTTTCCATTCAGAGGACCAGGGATTGAATATGGAACCACCCCTTTAGAAAATTTATATGCTAAATCAATGGGATTTTTAGTTTCAGTTAATGCCGCAATTTTCAAGAAACTAATCCCAACATTAAATGAGGATCTACTATTATACAATATACCCTAGTACACCTAACCCTCGATTTACACATCAGCTGGTTCTGCAAAAGTGGAATGTAAATCAAAACTATGTAAATTGAGAGTAACACTTGTATAGAAAAATCAATAGATAAGTTCCAAAACACTTAATTAAATAATTTGCATTCTGTTTAAAATAAACTAACACTAATTTTATACATATAAATAACAAAAATTTAAGAATAAAGATGAAAAAAACCATTTAAAATTTTATGAAAACAAATTTATTCTGTATTTTCTTCTCTTGTTAATATCACAATAATCTTTTTTCTCAGTTCAAAATTACTATTACTGCCATTCTTTAAAAAATGAATTTATTTTTTAAAGAAATTTTTGGAACTGGCTCAATAAAATTTATCATCAATGTTTGCTTTTACTTTTAGTTAATTCCTTATAAATCTCTTCATATTGCATTAAGTAATTTATTGAAAATTAATATGATTGATAATTTATTTATTTTTATTATTTATAAATTACTATATATATTAATTAACAATTCTAAGATTTCTTTATTTTCTCATTGTTCATCAATTACTATATACATTAATTAACAATTCTAATAATTGATTATTATATAAAAATTAATGAATGTATACATATTGTACTGTACAATATATATAGAGATTGCTCGCTAATATTGATGGAATAGCAAAGGATTTTGTTATTCACCATTATCCATAGTCTAGGAAATTACTGTGGTCATCTTTGTTGTTAGTGTTGGATTTAAACAGTGTTAAACTGAAATTGAATTGTATAAAACAAAAATTCAGTATTAATTTTTCAATTGTTGCAGTTCAAGTACCACGTAAATTGATAGTTATAGTTGCTTCTGACAAAGATACAATTTTTTTCTGAAAATGAGTAAAATAATACAAAAAATACACTATTTCAGAAAATTTTAAGTTTTCAGTTGTAATGTTTGTTATGTTTATAATAAAATATTCTTGATAAGGATATTAACTATTTTATGGACAATCTAATTTTTGGCATATTACGAAATTGACAGAAAAAACAAAAATGTAATTATTAATACAATGCTGGCTGAGTGAAATTAAATGGGATCAAATTTATGTCATTGCAATGGACTAGCATTTTACAATGTTTTTCAATCTATTTGTTGTTTTACATAAATTAGTCTGGTTATTTTTTGGTTGAAGAAAAATTTTTGGTTCTTAAAAATCAAGAGGATTTATTTCATATAACATAACAGAAAGGAATCTTATATTTCATTAATTTGTAATTAATTATCAAAAAAGTGGATACTGGCAGTTATTCTATACTATAACAGAATAAGAATTTCCTAATTTTTAAAAATTTTATAACTGTAAATAATCATATTTTACTAAGAATGTAATAAATCCTGTATAATAAACAAATTAATATTCGTTAGATGCTAATAATTAAATTTTATAAAGACTTCATGCATTTAACTTATAAATATACATTCAAGAACTGCTTTACTCTTATACTATATAATGATAACTCAGCACTATTTAGCAGTATAGAAAATAGTTTTTATTCTAAAAAACTAGAAAAGTTTTCAGATGATGTTAACACTATGAGACCAAGCAGAAGTGACCAAGAAGACTATATGCCTATACCGTACCACCTGAAAGACTTAGGTGTGATAAAGATTGCTAGAGATAGAAAAAAGAGAATAGCTCCGACGAGCACGACCATAGTCTTTAAATGCCATTCGGAATGACAAAGACCCCCTTAAGGATCTAGAACGTAAAGGAGTATATAGGATACCTTTGGTAGAAATGGGAGGAAACGAAAATAAGGCATATGTGGGAGTTACCACCAGGAGATTATCTAAAAGGATAGAAGAGCATAAAAAAGACATAGAGAAAGCAAACGTAACCACTTCTCTAGCGCACGAAGCATATGCTAATGACATAGATGTTCAGTGGAAAAAAGCAGAAATAATAAGAAGAATCCCTCCTCATACGCAACCAACAATTACGGAGTCACTAGAAATAATAAAAAGAAAAGAAAAGGAAACACTGATAAATGATAAGCTAGCTTGGGAGCCGTCAGACGCCTGGAAATATGCGCTAAGAAGACAGTAATCTTAATGATAGAAGAGGGAATTAATTATACTTCAGAAGAAAAAGTAAACTAATAGACTGGTTGTATAAGTGATGAATAATTTGTGTAATTATACCTTTAATTTTAAGATTTGTAAATATGTAATATTGTGAAAGTGTTAAGGGTTAACTCCGCTTTAATTGTCATTAATCCATTTTATATGTCAACTGACTTATATATTTTAAAATTCTAATTTGAATTTAAACAATTGTATTCTAAAATTGTATTCCATTAATAGGAACGTATGTAACATTCTATTCTAGAATTCCGTTTGATTTGGTGATTGTGCCTGATGATGGTCTATGACCGAAAATGTTAGCAAGTTTATTAGAATAAAAACTATTTTCTATACTGCTAAATAGTGCTGAGTTATCATTATATAGACTTCATGCATTTTAAAATATTGCATTGTTTACTATTTTTTAGGAAAAAATTATAAAAAAAATTGAATTTTTGACACTAGATAACAAAATTTGTTTTAAATTATAACAAATAATGACAGCACCAACCATAAGGATAGACCAATCTTAAAACTGTGTGAAAAACTTGAAGAGTTTTAAACAGAGGTGTATGAGGTATGTTGTTGGACAGCAGGAGGAATTTTTAACAACTAGTATATCATATGGATCTGGGCACCAATGTGTTATAATTATTAATTTATTAATACAGGAAAACCTGTGCTAGGTGGCCAGCTTTCGGTGGTTGAGATTGTGGCTACCAGACACAATTGGCTACAAATTTTTTATTAAATATCAAAGTTTAAAATACAAAGTTTATAATACAGTTTCACATTGTTAATTAAATCTAAGGAAAGACATCACTAATTAATGTTTGTTTTCGGGATTTTTTTTATTCTTCTGATAGATCTAGAGCCCATCTGGCATTTCTGATCAAAATACAATTTGCTGGCCATCTAATAGTTGTTGAACACAAGATGCCAAAATTAAATATCACTGGCCATAGCCATGAAACACAGATGGCCATTTTACACAGTTTAAAAATCCCGCAATATACTTGGGTGATATAAAGGTGGCCACCAGCACAAGTTTTCCTGTATATAAAATAAATTAATGCATTTGATACTATATTTGAAAAATTATAGGGTATCTTCAAAAAAAAAAAAAATTGAATATGATTACATTATTATTGTTCATGTTTCCACTCCTAGTAAAATTTATTTTTTTTACATGAATACAAATATGCAAACAAAATGAGAAAGGATAATAATAAAACATAAAATGTTGTTTTACAACATCAAAAAGTTCAGATTATTTATATCATATAAAGGAGATCCCTGATTTACAGTGGGGATGCATTCAAAAATTTCAATTTAATTTGAATTCATCATATCTGGAACATGATTTACCATAGACATGATACTATAAATATGCCATTATATTCTATAATTACCAAATATTGAATATTCAATATATTTTTAAAAAGTAGTACAATCAGTGATGAGCTTTAGAGGGTTCATGTGAGCCCTTGGTTAAATTTGTCTCTAATTTGTGAGCCCCCCTTTTTTGTTTGCTTGTTTTTTTATTCCAAGAAAAACACGTCTTGCATATCATAATTATACTTCGATTTACATTAGTCTTTCTCTTCCTCATATTTGCATATTTGAATGTACATCTCGAATATTGGCAATCTAGAGATAATGCCATCTGAAACAGAATAGGTGGGTTTAAAGATTTTTTGTATTTTAAAATGTTTTCTTATGCATGTACAATTATTTGTATTTTCTGTTTTTGTAAAAAGTAAAATATTTAATTAGGATTTGATATTTTGTTTTATAAGATAAAGTGTAAGCTTTTTGTTAAATTTTCGCAGCTCACCACCGAATACAGTAGTAGTAGTAGTAGTAGAAAAGGGAGGAGCCTACCCAGCCCAAGCACCATGACCAACAATGGTCTATTGTACACTCCCAATCTAGTCATCCCAGAAGAAGACCCGACTTTAAAACAAAAGACAGTATTTTCCTCAATGGGACAGTAGCAAGATTCCTCCGGAACAAGAAAATACATCCCCAAGAGATCACGCCTAAGCCACAAAAAACCACACAATCACACAAAATGTGAAGAGGAGTTTCCACATCATACTGACATCTTCTACACATAGGGCTATCAACAAGCCCAATCAAGTGAAGAAGTCTTCTAAGATGACAGTGCCCTGTAAGAAGCCCTGTAACAATCCTAACTTCATGTTTATTCAGAGAAAGCAACTCTTTAGTTTGCTGAACCAGCAACCCAAAATGAGAGCCTTCACCTGCCTAAGACCAGAGATAGATCTCCAGAAAGTGAGATGCTGGGCCATCAACCAGGCCTTGACAACCTGCCCAAAGACATCTGAACCAATGCCCAGCACAGGTTCAGTCCAAAAATGGGATGAGAAGCCCCTTCCTTGGCAAGCCAAATACAATATAGTAATGTTGATTAAACACTATTAATTTTTTAAAATGAGGAAAATGTATATCTTGTACATGTTAACACTTTATATAGATAAAAGTAGAGAAAATGCTAGATAATAAAATAATGGAATGTATAAGTTACATTAGTATGCCTAAATTTATAACAAAAGTAAGCAATTTCTTTCTTAATATCACTTCCCAATCATTATAGATTACTACAGTATGGAGTCCATTCTAGGCCCAACTACAAACTGGCCATATCTGTGATAAAACTAGCAAGATTTTTACAATTGGAAATCAACATCCAGGTCAAATTCAAGAAAATTTTCTAATTCATTTATCCAGATCCAATTTTGGACTCAGAAGACCTAGGATAAAATTTGGATATATGAATTATCTTGATAATATGTGATTTCATTTCAGATATTTCAGAAAGCATTCTTAAACTGAAATGGAAACAATCACTGTAATTGAAAAAACACTGAAGACTGGTATAACTGTCATTTTTTTTTTCTATTTAATTATAAACCACTTTTATTTTTATTAGATTTTAAGTGGCAGTGCATTCCAATATTCACTCCAGACTGCCCACACTGTGATAAGAGTTAGCAATCAGATGAAAAATAGGATAGAATAGATTAGATCTGAACTGTTTCTTAAAAAATCTAGTAAAAGTAATGATATTTGGATTTATATATGAATATTTCAAAGTAGAAGTGCAGCATGCTTGCATTTTGGATGAAATAATTGCAGCCAGTTAGACAACTGGTTACAATTATTGAAAAATCATTGATTGTTCTACTATATGGCTTTTTGTGAAAAATAATCAGTCACAAGCATAAATCACTGCAATTCGAGAACCCCCTAATATATTGTTTAATTGATTTTAACTATAATATTACTGGTACAATATCATATGATAAGATCATGAAAATGTAAATTTAATAGTAACTGATATCTTATGCAACTTCAAGAATTTTATAAAACATTATTTTTCTGACTTATTTAAAAGATAATTTATGCAAATAAAATCTTGTAAATATGTATTAATTATAAAAATAAATATTTTATAATTGTTACAAAAATAATTATTATTTTTGTTGTGTGAATTAGTTTGTTTAATATGAATATTCTCAGCATTATTTAAAAATTAATTTGTAAAATCATGGGATCAATAATAAAATGTTTCTTTATTTCTCTAATAAACTTTTATATTCTGTCAAAATATATTTTTCTTGAGTATGCAATGTTTGTTAATTATATTATATAAAAGTATTTGCTTCAGCACAATTTGAAAAAAAATGTGATTGGTCTATTGTATAGTGTTATTATTGTCTGTTGTTTCAGAGTTCACTGATTTGTTATCATGTATGAGAACAGTAACATCTTATTATAATATTATCTTATTATAATTATCAATTAAAAAATCTTTTAGCATTCAGATTTAAATTAATTACACTTTCCATTTATATAAAAAGAAAATTCAATTTGAATCTTTCCAATTTTTAATGCCTATTTTCAATAAGACTGATTATCTATTGAGTCTTAATAATAAATCAAAATTGAACATAAGGGAATTTTCATCAAAATATTCCTAATCTAGCCAATTTTAGAATTAAACTGCTATATCGGCAATTATTTAATCATTGATTTGGCAGTTTCTAAAATAGATTCTAGGGGTATAATTTGGCTAGATTAGAAATATTTGGAGTCCTAATAATAATTATACATGACATCACTTCATTGCTTGTGAATATTTTATTTATTTATACCAATGACGAATAAATAGCACTAATGGCAGTAGTGACTTCATGAAGTCACTACTGCCATTAGTGCTATTTATTCGTCATTGGTATAAATAAATAAAATATTCACAAGCAATGAAGTGATGTCATGTATAATTATTATTTGATTTAGTGTTATAAGCAGTTTATATATCTTGTTACAAATTATTTATACAAGTTTGATTTTGATTATTTTCAATAATTTTACTCTTTATAGTATTTTAATAATATATTATTCTTCCTCATTTGATACTTTCTGTTTTTTTGTTAATTAAGAATCATCTAACATCATTAGCTTTTTCCTCTTTCGTTCTGCAAACAATTGTCAATAGCTGGACATTGCAATCCATGACACTTTGTCTTTGTCTTTGAACTTTTATTAAAATTTGAATCATTTTGTATAAACTGATCCATAATTTCTGTAATAGTGACTAAACTGTTTTGAGAAAATCTGTTGCAAATTCCTTTTGCTCTTCATTTTCAGAAATGCAAACTTCTTCGTCTTTGTGCGATTTTCAATTTATGTGAGAATAATGGTTTGAAAAACTGCACCAAAGTGAATCAAAACAAAAAAATATTGAATTCGAAAAGATCGCATTATATCGAAACAGCGTTAAATGGAGCAGCGTTAAGCGGGGTCTTACTATATATATTTTAATAATACTAAACGTTATACTAATATGAATATAATATGATTTTTCTAGATTTCTGATTACTTTCTTTATCGTTATTTCTGTTTTATTATATTCATAAAAATATATATATATACAGGTAGTCCTTGATTTACGATGGGGTTTCGTTCCAATATCTCCATCATAAGTTGATTCTGACATAAGTTCAGGACTTTTTTAATTCTTGATTCATTTGATTTCTGTTTTAATATTTTCATAAATTAGTTTTCTATTTAATTTAATCATCTTCATGTTTACATATGCAAATTTTCAGACAAATCTAATAATCCTTTCTATGTATTGCAATTTAATATACATTTAATTATATTCCTTATGAATATAGTTGGACAGCACACATGCAACCCTACTTTTACAAGTTGATTGAAAATTACTTGACAGGTGATAGATCAACTGATCAATTATCGCTATTTGTCTGATACTTGATAGAATAGCTGTAGGAGTTACTAGGATTTAAATATGAATTAGAATATCATCATGCTGATTAATCATACTGCATACTCCAGTCCCAATTTTATGATTTAGGTATTTTCTTTCAGCCAAAAATAAAAAATAAAAATTAAAAAAAGCTTTCCTTGCCTTCTTTTTTACACTAGAATTTTCATCAGTAATATTATTTTTCTTACTGGATATGACAAGAGTTATGAGAAGATACAGCAATAAGGCTTTTTTTACTGACTAATGGCAACACTGTGATGCATATACAAAAGCAATGTAATATATGTATGTATATGCAAGCAGCAGAATTAGAGAAATTTTAGTAATAATTTTTGGCCATCATAAATTGAGGACTACCTGCATATTCAGTGAAATTGAAATTGCAATACATAGAAAGGATTATTAGATTTGTCTGAAAATTTGCATATGTAAACATGAAGATGATTTATACAAATAATTAAAGTATCAGAACAATCCCACAGATACAATAACAACTATAAACCAAAACATCGCAATTAGTGACTTTGATGTTCTATACAATTCTGTCAAACAACAGCTTTTTAAATTGAAGTAACTTGTTCCTGAAAGAACATTAACTTGTTCAGAATGCCTAGAAACTATATTCATAAGGAATATAATTAGCTAATAGACTTTGAAAAGGATGGATAGTTAACCTTCAAGAGGCTGAGTAGTCAACTCAACAAATAAGATATACAGGGTGCATCAGCTAAATCCGGACAAAATAAGCAATTTAATTAAACAAAATTTTATGTTGAATTAGAGAAATTTTAGTAATAATTTTTGGCCATCATAAATTGAGGACTACCTGCATATTTATATACATATTATATTGAAAATTTTACAATTAGATTAACAAAACAAGCTTATCAGCCTAAAGTATATCTTTATATATAAAATGCAATGTCTGTCTGTATATCTATTCCACAAAGGCTTTTATACTATTTGACATGTTTGGACAAAGCAGCATGGAGACTTCCGATGGCCCTAAGGATAATATAGGATACTCTGGATTCAGATTAATGAGTGATGAAATTTATAAATCTTGAATCCCAAGAATTCTGCATATTTTTCCTGGGATCAATTTTTTATTGACCATGATTAATGTTATATTCATTGCCATTTTTTGTAGTATTTTTATTATGAGCAACTAAATAATAGAATGAAATTTAATTAATTACAATTTAAAATTATTCATTCAAATTAAATTTCAATCTGCTACTTATTACTTATACTTGTTATTCATTTTATCCAAGACTTAGAAACAACATGATGAATATGAATTATTTTGTAAATGCCTTTTTTTTAGGTGTTAATACTTCATTTACACCTCACTTATTTTCTCAGTTTTATTCTATTTTTAAAGCCATGCAATATGAAAAGGGAATATTACAAGAAATTAATAATATTAAATATTTAAATATTATGGCTAAACATAAGAAAAAAATCAATAACTAAAAAAGTATAAGTTGTTTTAACAAAATTCTAAGCTTTAAGAAAGCACTATCAGTTAAGATAAAGAATAAAAGTTCAATGAGACTGTACTAAACACAAACGAAAAAATAATAAAACTCAAAAGCCCTTTAGCAGTTGTAGCAGCTGAGGAAGACTCCAAGTACGTTGAAAACGTTCCTGAATAAAATCTTTTGACTGCTAAAGGGCTTTTGATTATAGTAGGGCCTCAACATTCGCGGGGGTTACGTCCACGAAAATTGGCACAAAAGTTGAATCTGCAAAAGTTGAAGGTAAGATCCTATGGTAAAACGGGAGTTGGGGGCTGGAGTGTATCTATTTAATACGGAACAATAAATAGTATGTATAGTACTGTATAATTACTTTTAATATTTATTTAAAATTATTATTACAATGAAGAAAAAGTTAAAGTATAGTACATACCGGTTGTATGTTACATACTGTATAATGTTGCGAAGGCGATAACGGTTCTTGAATTTGTCGAACCAACCGCTACTTGCAACAAATTTATTTGGATTATCACCTGAAGATTCCGCAAAGCGTTTATAGAGCTTTATGGCTTTGGCTTTTATTATAGCCTTACTTATCAGCATATTCTTCTGGTTCTGGTCTTCTATCCACAAGTACAGAGCCTTTTCCGTTTTCTCTATGTTCTTATCTCTTATTTGGGAAGTGTGCTTCAATGATAATGGAGTACCACCCTTTATGCTATGCCTAACTGCATCTTCCTTTTTCTTTATCGACCTAACTGTAGATTCATTTACACCAAAAAGTCTACCTACTTCAGCGTAACTCTTTCCCTCTAGCAACATATCGAGAACTTCCAGTTTCTTTGAAAGGGTCATCACCGATTTCACACGCTTACAAATATGGGAAGTTGTCGACTTCTGACTAGCTGTCCTTTTTCCAGACATGATGATGTACTAGCACTCGATAGAATTAGGAAAATATACGGGCATAACCGTAAAGTCCCGGATATAGAAAACCTAAACTAAAGCATAGAGTCCCGGATGGCAAAGCAAAAACTACAGTACTATAATTCGGCAATTTTTTTTGAGCTGTGCGTCTAAGGAGCTTGTGCTTAAATAAAGCTTTTTGTGTTTCTAATAGAATAAATTGTGATATTAATATAATTAAATACTGTACCGTACTGTATACAGAAATTTTTATTAAAAAATTTACGGAAAAATTTCTCCCCGAATGGGGAAAACCGCAAATAAGCAAAGCGCGAATGCTGAAAAGCTGTACAAGAAAGTTGGATGCAAATAAGCAAATCTGCGAATGTTGAGGCCCTACTGTATTATTATTTTTTAAGATAAATAAATTACACTTTAATAAGCTTAAAAACGTTTTTGGTACATAGGATACCATCGTCAGTTATTTCAAACTATAAGTCAAACATGTTCAAAAATATATGAAATTCCAAAACTATGGAAATTTTTTAAAGCGGCCAAATATTAAATCACATAAAGGCATTTGCGACAAAAACAATTTCAAGGTTACATAAAAATAATAATAAAATTAAGAAAACAAATAATAAATTTGCTATTATAATTAATTCTAAAGCTTGGTCCAATAAAGCTTGGTCTTTATGATCGCATATTTCCATGCTTTAGTCATCTCGTCTGCTTGCCTAAGGTTTATTATAATTTTGGTCTTCTTAGATTTCAGAATTTCTAACTTCTCCATTATCAGTAGGTCTTTAGGTTGCACACTTTTTTAATTACCTTCGCATCTTCCCATAATATACTTACTTACATCTTCTTCGTATGCTCTTTGAGCCATAGCGGTAACTAGGTTGCCTTTAGCCAAGTAATCTTTATGTTTGGTGAGTCTATCTTTAAAGTTTCTGGCCATTGCATCTACATATACTTCTATTCTGCCCTTCTTTATGTTGTTTATCGGTATTTTGTATACTCTGGAATCATACTCTTTGCTGCACTTCTCTGTTGTTATGTAGCTGGCTAAAGACGATGGGTGTCTTCTATAAGTGCATTTCCTATTTGTGATTTTAAGGGTTTTTCTTACAGTTTTATTGCTATGTAATCTATAAGGTATGGAGACCCTATCAGTTGGTTCTAGTGTAACATCCCTGGCTGTTGGATTTTCAAGTGGAATGAGAGGTCTGCATTCACACTCCAGTTTTTGTCTCTGCTCATTATAGATCTTCTTCATAAACCTCACACTATAGCTATGCTTTTTACCACAGTGGAATATCCTTTTAATTTCTTGCTTCTTGTATTCTTTACTGCAATGGGTTAAGCTATGTCTAAAATAAACTGTGAATGCTGATTTTTTGTAAGACCAAGGGTCATAAGACCATCTAGGGATCAACATTGGGGTGCTAGTTGGTTTTTGTGAATACAATGGTGTCAAGGCCTTCCTCCATGGCTATGATCTTCACATTTAGATAAAAGGTTTTCTATTAAGGGCGCTCAAACTTTAAATTTAAATAAAATGTGTATGAGATATCATTAAATTTTTTTTTTGAAAGAGTATTCGATTACATTATTTATGGAATATAATATTGGCCAAATGACTGCCGCGGCTTCACTGGGTGGCGCGTATCCAAGAGGTCCAATTTTCAATGACTCGACCACATAAATCGAGCTTGATATCATTGAATGTTGACTTTTAAGGCATCAATCATCTGCGGCTTATTCGCATAGACCCATGATTTAACGTAGCCTCACAAGAAAAAGTCTAATGGCATTAAATCACACGATCTCGGTGGCCAGTTGACATTGCCAAAACACGAGATAACCATGCCATCGAATTTGTCGTGCAGAAGATTCATGTGCTATGTGGCACATAGCACCATCTTATTGGAATCACGTGTTGTTGAGATCCATATCTTCCAATTTAGGCCACAAAAAATTGGTTATCATTGACCTATACCTCTCGCCAGTGACAGTTATGGCAGTGCCAGCTTTATTTTGGAAGTAGTATAGGCCAATGACCCCGCCGGACCAAAATCCACACCAAACAGTAACTTTTTCTGGATGCATTTGCAACTGATGGGTCTCATGTGGATTGTTATTTCCCCAAATACAACAATTTTGCTTGTTGACATAGCCTTTCATCCAAAAATGGGCCTCATCGCTGAAGATGATTTTCCATCTGAAATTGGGGTCCACTTCCAACTGCTCCAGATCCCAGTCACTCTCATTTTGGGTTTCTCTGTATAGAGAACTAAAGAGTTGCTCTCACTGCATAAAAATGAAGTTAGGATTGTTATAGGACTCCTTACAGGGGACTGTTATGTCAGAAGACATCTTCATTTAATTGGGATTGCTAATAGCCCTACTTGTAGATGATGTCAGGATGAGGATGAAACTCATCTTCACATTTTGTATGAATGTGTGGCCCTTTCATGGTTAAGATATGATCTTAGATTGTATTTCCCTACACCAGAAGACTTTGCTATAGTCCCATTGAAGAAGATACTGTCTTTCGTGACTATGACAGGACTTCTGGGATGATTCTGTTGGGGGTGCATAATAGACCTTTGGTGGTCCCAGTGCTAGGGCTGTGAAAGCTCTCCCCCTTCCTACATCTACATCTGCCTTTCATGTCTATAAATGTCAAGGCCACAGAACAAGAAATGATGATAAAAAATGACATAAAAAAAATTCATTCATGTTTATTAATTCAGCTTATTAAAGTCTATTTTTTTGTGTGTTGTTGAAAATACTGTCTTTTAACGGTGGGTCCTAAATTTTTCCAAGTATTTTAATTAAAACACTTGGAAGTTTGAGTTTCTTATAACTAGAGATACAACAGATATATCAATTCAATACATTTATTTCAATATTTTCTGAATATAGATATTTTTCCTGATATAGATATTTCTCTATTTTTTTATAATATTCTAGATATTTCTCTTGATATTTTGATAGCAGGGTGTTTGTTTTTAATAATATACAAACTGCTATTAATTGTACATGCTGCTATTTTAAAATTTAAATACTGAAAAGATTGTAATATCATTAATGTCCCGTCTTCTCAAAATTTATAACATTTCAGAATACAATATAAAGGAACAAGCATATTATTTCTTCATTTTCTCAGCTAAAAGAAAATTCAAACATAATATTCACATTTCCCAATCACCATAATACACCACTTACTCTAAATACCATTAAAAATGCTAAAAGTGACATGTAGAAATATTTTGTTTTTGAATTCTGAAAGTTCATAATGGGAAAGCACTAATCATGAATTAGAAAATCCAGGCTGAGAAAAAGCATCAAACTCTGGTTTGTCTATGATAGAATCATCTCTGACAGAAGACTCCTGATTGAAATAATAAGTTAAATTATTCACAGAGAAAATAATCAAAAATATATTTTAAAAGATGTTTTGATGACAAATCAATTATCTCAAATGATCAATGCAGCAACACAACAAATACACTACTACTGAGTGCAGACTCCTTATTTAAATAGACAGGCTATAAATATAGACATAACAAAGTAACCAGAATTATTATTTATCAGAAATTTGCTACAAAATATTATAATCACAAACAATTCTATATTACAATAATTCATATATAATAGGTCTCCTATTTGTTTTGGAGATACACAGATGCATAAGAGTTTTTTTTAATTTCCATAAAAACCAAATAAAAAGTTCATTAAACAATTTACTCTTCTACAAAAATATCACTTAGGCTCCCTTTCACACAGCCAGCGACAGCGACCAAAGACTTGGCTTTGTCGCTTATATGTTCACACTTGTTTCTGTTAGTCGTCGTCGTCCTAAAACAGTCGGTGTCGCTAGTCATTCTGATCTTGATCAAGATTCAAGATTTAGTCATCATCATTCTACTTCAACCAATCAGGAAGAAGCATTTTTATAAAGTAAAATGGAGGAATCTGATTTCGGCCATACGAGAGAGACTTTGGCTGTAAGATGCTTTTCGTAAAGATTATCAGGATTTATTAATAATTTAATAATTTTTTCGTCAAAGGATTAATGCTAGCACAAATGGATCCATATTTGCTGACTATTAAAACAAACGTTTTCACATGCTCGATATAAATTATCGTAGTCGTCTTCGAACAGATGTGAACATCTAAGCATAAGTTAAAATAAGTAGTCTTGGTTTTTGGTTATTGTCTTTAGTCTTTGGTCGTTGTCGTTGGCAGTGTTAAAGGAGCCTTATGGCTTTAAATTTTCTTATCTATGTTTAAAGTATGATGATAAGTTAAAATAAATAGTCTTGGTTTTTGGTTATTGTCTTTAGTCTTTGGTCGTTGTCATTGGCAGTGTTAAAGGAGCCTTATGGCTTTAAATTTTCTTATCTATGTTTAAAGTATGCTCATAAATTTCATTTAGGCATTCTGTTTACTAATGCATCTATTCATTATATCAAATTTAAGCATTGTTGGATTTCTGTGATGTTTGATTTACATAAAATTTTTGAGACAAATTAATCATGTAAGTCAGGATCTATTATATATTTTAAAAATAAGCTCCACAAACTGTATTGGGACAGAAAATAATTTAATCATATCAGATAACATACTGATTAATAAACAGAAAACTAAATATTTATAGGCAATACTATTTAATATAAATAAGCTTACAGTCAATATAAATTGCCAGAATTATTAAATATACAAACTTATGAATAAGAATAAAAAAAATCAACAGCATAAGATCATAGTATCAATTGTTCTATCTTCCATTAATGTTATTCCAGAAGATTTTTACCAAAATCTATAAACACCATACCTACAACATTTAAGAGCAGGGCATCCAAACCCAGCTCATCAATTGACTAAAAGTTTAAGAGTCTGGAATGATATTAACAGCTGCAGATGATTGCTCTAGCCATCCAGTCCATGGCCAGGAATTCTATGAATATAGGGTGTCCATAAAAGACTTGCACTATAACAATATTTAATAACTTTTGAACATAATAACACAATCGTATCATTTTCAGCATGTTATAGAGAGACTTCAAAAACTTTTTAACCTTTACTGCTCCTTTTTTTTTATAGAGACATGCCCTTTTATTATCCAAATAAAATGAAATTTAATATTTGATAATCAATATTTTGCTATAACTTTTTTCTTTTTAATTTTTCAGCAAGAAAAGAATTGAATTTTGTTGTCCATATACTGTCCTAATATCGTTTTTTTATTTTAGATTAAGGACCAAAAAAAAAAAAAGAAAAAAATTATGAAATTATTAGGCCTAATTTGCATATGTAAATTTTATGCATTTTTTTCAAATTATTAATTTTTTCTGCATTGGACAAAGAAAATTTTTATTTATTTGAATTCTTGATCATATTCTGCATCTAATAATATCAAATTCTTCATAATTCTAAAAAACTTCCAACTAACAAAGACAACTTATATTGTAATTTGATACCACTAAGCGTAATCTGATAGCTTGTGTTAATAAACAATCGTATTCATACTCCATTCAGATGAAATATGGTATTCTACTACACAAATATTTAAAATAATTGTTTATTAGCCATTTTTCTTCCTATTTCTTAAAATAATGTGTGATAAATAATTTTTATTTTACTAGAAGTTTTAGTATGTATAAGAATGGCGACTTTTTTGAAAATTTATTTTATAAATATTGCTATAATTTGTATATGTAGCTATCATCCTGCCATCTGTGCTGTAATTTGTACACGTAGCTATCATCCTGCCATCTGTATGCCAGATTTACCCCTGATTTTTGATAAATTATCGCTTTTTATACGTTTTTTACTCAAGATTATCTCAGAGCCTTTTAAAAATGGTGGATGGTGAATTATTTCTCTGTATTGCCTTTTAAAAATGACGGATAGTGAATTATTTCTTTGTATTTAGTCATTCTAAGTCATTAATTTTTCAAATATGTTGAATTATTTCTCTGTATTTAGTCATTCTAAGTCATTAATTTTTCAAAAAATATTAAAATATTATAATAGCATTTTCCAACAAAGGGGATGGATTGTCACGGCTCTCCCCTTAGATAACATAATGTAACTAGCCTATAGCCTAAGGTCATGTAGTTGACTTTGGATGGACACTGTTCGACAATAATTATGCACCCATGGTCTACTAATTACTTGTTTCGACTGCAGATAACACAAAAATTACTTCGTCTACAAATTACTTGTTTCGACTGCAGATAACACAAAAATTACTTTATTATTTAAATTTTTATGTTATATTTAAAACATAACTAATGTAAACAAACAATCAGCTGATTTCGAAATTCGTTGGATATTTCCCGCCATAATCTAGAATGCCAACTTCTGCATCGATCGTCAAGCGTGGTATTGTTTACTTTGTTTTTCTGATAAATGGAAATGTATATATTTTTAAATAAAACTAATTTATCGGAATTTGTGTGTGAAAAAACAGCAAAATCATATTATTTGGAAAGGACCAAACTTTCCCAAATTATAATTTACTGGATCGAGATATCTGTAAAAAAGAAGTAAGGATAAACTAAAAAGGAAATGCTGAACATGATAAAGCAAGTCAGACAAATTCAGACAAATTGTTCTTAAATTTTTGGCAGTCCAAAGATCACAAATGTATTAATTGATTTGGATTAAATTCGAATTAAAGGGTTAATTAAAAATTTATTAAAATATCCACTTAAAATCAAATTTTTGGTTAATACAACTAAAATATGAAGAATATGATAAAATTTGATATTTTAACCATTTTTTTCTCGATTTACGCAAAAATAACAAAGTTATTGGTTTTTAAACTTTGTTGAGCACTGCAAGGAGGTGGAGAGCAGGCCGGCTGAAAGGTCAATCAAACATGCTTGACGGTTGAGGGGTAAAGATTGACACTTTATACAATTTCTATATGAGAACCATTTGTTGCTCTGAGAATGTCCAAACGATATTCAATCTCATACCATATGTTCTAAAGCATAAGAGATGTGATAGATGTGATGCTATCTTGTATCCTAGTTTTGAGTACAGTCACATCAGGCACTAGGTTGCAAAGATGGTATCTTTAATGTATCCACAGGAAATTAAGGGTGATCACAGCCAGTGATCGAAGTGGCCATGAGATTGGAACTCTCTGCCTATCTAGCAATCTGTAAAAGTCCTGTCAAGAAGTTGCCAAATCAACAATATCCAGTGTGGAGGAGAGCCATCCTGTTGGAAGAAAACATTTGGCTGATGATATTCTAGTTGATGAAACAAAAAGTTGTAACATATCCTCATAAGAAACTGCAGTCATGGTGCTCTTGGTGAATAAAAAAAGAACCAATGATTCCATTCTCCATTAGCCCATACCACAATTCAATTTTGGGCTGACTCTCCCATGTTCCCAAATAACATGTGGCTTTTCAGAACCCCAGATTCAGATGGTATGACTTTTCACTTTTCTTGAGATATGGAAATGTTGCTTCATCTGAAAAGCAGACCTTACTAAGGAAGTTCTTATTCCCATCAATTTGCTCAAGCATTTCGGTAACAAAGTTGATGATCATTTGGCTGCAGAGCCTGTAGAATTTGAACCTTGTAGGCATACAATTTCAGTCTTTTCCAAAGGATCTTATGGACAGTGGACCATGACACTTGTAACTGATGTGATGCCACTTGCACAGATTTTGATAGGCTTCAAAATTAATCTACTCTGATTTCTTCTACTGTCTCATCTGATGTGCTGGGCCATCCACTACTCTTCCTTTTCATTACCAATCCAATCTCCAAAAAGGTTTTCATCCAGGCATTAATCAATCTTTTATCTGATAGTTGTTTACCATAAGTTAATCTCTATCTCCTCTGAATAGCAATTGATGATTTTGTTTCGGCAAGCCATATTACACACACTATGCTTTCTCTATGGTAGATGCCATCTTTTGTTCTGTTGATGCCAGTACCTCCTATGACAGTTTCTGCAATAAACGAATATATCAGATAAAACTTTTGGAGTTTATTTGTAATATGCTGAAAACGATATATGATTATGTTATTACATTCAAAAGTTATTAAATACTGTTATGGTATAAATCTTTTATGGATACCCTGTAAATTAACAAAGTAGTAATAAGTGAAATATTTATTAATCATAAGTTGGAAGAATAGTCCTCCTTCCTACATTGTCAAATTTATGTTAGTAAAGTTACAGACTTCTCTAAAATACAATTTTGACATCAGGACAATACAATAATATAAACTACAATAAATACAAAGATAACAAAGAAAGAATAAAAAACAAATCTCAAAGTCAGAGTATAAAATATTTAACACAAAATGAGGACAGAAAGAACTATTAACAGATGAAGAACAATAAAATTTTATACAGTTAAAACGTTTATTTAATCTTTTAACATTTATTTAACATTTATTATATTTCTTATATTATATTATATTTATATAATATAAGATTATCACCGTCCAGAAGAGCAGTCAAAACTGATACAGACATGGTTAATGCAAGTGACTCTGGAATGCAAGAATTAATGGATGTATATGAAGCAAAGACTAAATTGGAAAGATAATACTGAAGATTTTTAATGACAACATTTCTTTTTCATAAACAACTGAATAAAATAGTTAATCATTTTTACATTTTTAATTTTTGAGATCTGATTTACTAATTGCTTATTTTTATATATAAAAATTATTTTTTATTTGTATAGTTATAACAAAAATTTTTCTCTCTCAAAAAAAGTGCACAGCAAGGACATGAGCCTACAACCTTGAGTATCGAAGGTGTATGTTCTAGCACAGAACCAACAAAGCCTCAACAGAATATCTTTTTTTCTGAAAAGGTCCGCATTTTGTCCACCAAAACTTAAATTTGAGTTTTCTCGTGAAAAATATAAAAGTGATAGTGCTCACTTAGGGAAATGACTCAGAGGGGAAATGAATCAAATTTTCTGTAAATTATCAAAAATTGGCCCATGCAAGTTTTGTCACTCCTTGTTAGATACTTTCATAATTACCAGCTCAAATATTTTGTAAATTTATAATCAATTAAGATGAAAATTACTTGATTTTTTTTAAACACAGACCAATTTTATTCACTATAATCAGTAAATTGTATTATAAAAGAAATTTTTCTATGCAAACCTAGGTTAAAAAAATTGTTGAGAGTTAATAATAATTTATTATAATTGTAATCTTTCTATATTGGTGCACATTATAATCAAATTTTGCTGTGGTAGATTGCACAATGTACTCATGTAATATAATACTCACTTATAAAATAGCCCACTATTTTATTTAATATGTTCAGTATTTATGTTGCTAACACTTATATTAACCAGTCCGCATATTGGCTCATACCTGCCAAAAATAGTTCAGATCTAAAAAATAACCTAATGATTCACGATGATATTGACGAAATGTCTTATGACATCATTTATCATTTTAATAATTTAATTATTATTAATGCATATTGAACTTTTATGAAAGAGTTGGAATCAGAGTCGAAATTTAAAAATTGAGGAGTCAGAGTGAGAAGAGTTGCATACAGATTCCAGAGCCTCTGGTTGACATTTAAAAATTATATTATGTGCCAAAAATTTCTGGGTAGCATTGACACCCTGACTAATAAGAAATAAAAAAATATTATGTATAACATTATAATTTAATGAAATCAATTTTTACAAAAGATATGTATTAATAAATATTTAGTATTTTTAATATTTTCTAGGAATGTTATAGTATTAAATTTTACTATGTATTTTAATATATCAAATCAATCTGTCAACAATATTAATAGTGCTAGCAACAAATTCAGTACAACTGACTTGTGAGTGTATTTTGGAAGAATATTTTGAACATTAACACAGACAAATTTTGCTCTATCAAATTCTCTGCTAATTTTAATTGTATTTTGCATAATGTTATTAAATTTACAAGTATTTTTACATTTTTCTTCTAAAAAAAATCCTTAAAATTTTTTATCCATATGAATTCCATAATGAACAACAATTATATTGATAAACAGCATGTAAAGTAATTGATAGTAATAATAAATTAATACTTTTTAGAAAGAATTACATAAATGGAATTTCTCAATTGTAGAATTATTTCTTTAAAGAACAAATGTTAATATTTCAGAACAAAATTTTTCAATTATTTCAAAATTTTGTAATTTCATAATTTTATAAGGTATTAATAAATTATACTATATTATTTATTTTTGTAATAATTGTTATTTTAGAATGGTTTTTGCTCTGTCTCTATTCTTTGCTTATATTTAAAATGTATTTTTTTAAGTTCTATTTTATTCCTGAAGATGATTAAGTCAAAAACATTTGAACTTAAATGATTAAAGAATTTTTCTATTTGTTTATGCTTATTCCAGATAAATAATCTATAACTGAAGATAGATAGTTTAACATTGCTTATTTTAACTTATTTAATTACAACTAGCCAATTAGCAGGAATTAATATACTCAAAGAAAGGAAGGCTATTTACAGCCCTTGCTGCCAGATCCTATGATTTCAGATAAAATAGCAGAGCTAAGGTAATTAGAACAGAACTTAATACACTGAAGAAATTGGCACAGGCAATAGAAATTAAAAAGAAAGCAAATTCTTAATGTATTAAATGATATTCTTCCAGAATACCTTCCCATCATGGATTTGGTGCTTCTGAACACAATACTCTGCTGAAAAATTTTTTCTCACTTTTTATGCTTCCCCATCTTCTTATGCACTGTTAGATGCCTATTAAACATGTCCTATAACAGCAAGACATCTTCCTTCTCACAAAATACTGTATCTTACTGTTTTATAATGGTAAGATACAGTATTTTGTGAGCTTATTATGCTAATCAAACTCTGTTTGGCACTAAAAAAGTATTTTTTAAATTAAACTATCTAATATAATTACAACTAGCCAATTAGCAGGAATTAGTATACTCAAAGACAAATTACTTTATTAAATACAACTTCTTCAGCTTTACACAACAAAAATAATTCTGTTCTAATTTGTTCACATTTAAATTGAACATAATTATTAAAGTAACTAAACATGCACCACAGTAAACAAGTTTTTTTATTTAATTTTAAAAAGCTTTTAAATTAAATTATTATTAGATACAATAATACAAAGTTTTTTCCCCCTAAATATTCAGTAAAAAATTAGTTTAAACAAAATCTTCAGGCACTACTCAGTTCTCTTGGATCTAAAATGTTGATAAGTTTTCTCTTTTTTAATATATCAAGAGAGTCTTTCCATCTTGCTATATTAGAAAAAGAGAAAACCTATCAACATTTTAGATCCAAGAGAACTGAGTAGTGCCTGAAGATTTTGTTTAAACTAATTTAATACAATTTTGAAAAACTGAAAAAGAAGCATTTGTCAACTACAGACAAGCTCAATATTAGTTGATTATTTATTATGATCAGTCAGTATTTGGCTATATTATAAAAATTGTGATGTTAATTATAAAAATGGTTATTATTTGATTATTATAATATAACTAAATTATAACTATTTTTATAATTAATAACATCACATAAAATTATGAAATGTTTTCATTAAAAAAACTTATTATTGAATACTCATTCAGATTTTTGTAATTTATTTAAACAGAATAAATAAATTTTATTTTAAAATTTATGCAGGCTGGAAGAGAGATTAGAGCTGGAAGACGTCGACTTGGAAAAACAGTAAGTTTTAAATGGAGAAAAGTATATAATTTATATACTGTTTCATCAGATTTTTACAATATTACAATGTAACAACAATGAAACTATAATAATAAACAAATATTAAATTATTAAGAAAACTGTCAAAATTATAATAAATTATCAAAAATTTAAATGATGCAACATTAGAATAAAATGCACAATAAATATGTAAATATTCTTGAATTTGTTTACATTAGTTAAAAATTAGTTTATAAAAAGAAAATAACCAAAATATATCTAATTCTTATTTTATGCATTTTCATTAGTTTTCTCATAGAAATACGTGGTTTTAAGAATATATCCTATTTCTCAAATATATTTCCAAATTGTATATCTATACAGAAATATTTTAGATATGGCACTTTGGGGGGAAAAATGAAAATTATCATCTGCTAAACATATTGCAAACTTAAATATTATATTAGCAACATAGTCATAAAATATCAGTATGTTTTACTTTTCACATAAAAATTGCAAAATGGAAGATGAATTGAGCCCTGACAATACAAGCATGGCACTTATTGGATATTGGCTTAGTATTATCAGAATTTAAAGAAAGCATAATTAAGCAAAACAAAATAATGATTTTGATATCACAACTCTATTCTTTTAAAGCATTAAAATATCTTTTGTCATCATCCCATTAGTACATGGTAACATGTTTATGCTTATTTTTATTGATTCCTTATATTATTACAAGCATGTATATTGTTTTACCATGAGGTGACAGTTAATTTCAGAAAGATATATATATGTAAGTTTGAAGGAGAAACTCCAATGAGATATGAGCTTTGATGACTTTGGCTAATTGCAAGAGATCTTAAATGTGAGAGATAATTGCAGGAATTTTTTGAATGATCTATACCAGCAATGTTCAACCCATTTTATCACGGAGTGATTTTTGGTCAATCTCTGTTTATTTCTTCTTACTTACAAATTTAATTAAAACTGAAAACATAATAATTTATTTATCATTATTTTGTATTATTTTTTAATTCTCTAAGTGTATTACTATTGTTTATTTATTTTTTGTAAAAATTGTCAAATCAGTAATTTTCTTATCAATTGGAAATATACACATGAAAAGTTTCCAATATTAATTGATATTCTGCAAAAGTTCTGTTGTGTTTCAGATCGACATACTTATCAGAATCCACTTTTTCAAATATGAACATCATAAAAAATCAATTAAGAAACCAAATTACAAATGATTATTTCGATAATTGACCACTTCTTCATATCAACCTGACTATGAAAATATTGCAAGATCCAAACAATGCCAAATTTCACATTAACTTTTTTTTTAATCAACCAGCATTTCCTGTAATTTATGAGTTTGTAATCAATCTGTAGTTTTTTCTAACTTTGGTTTTCCAAAATAGAAATATAAATATTTTATTCCAATATATTTGTTTTATTTGTTGTATTAAAAATAATTAAAAGTGATAAATAAATTTTTTAGTTTCTTTAAAGTTTTTAGGCTGGGAGAATGGATCCTCCAAAGTGAGTGAGCGCATTTAACTGCATAGTTATGCGTAATCAGATATCAGGTTGGGAGAATGTGATCTATATAAGAAAGTAGATCACTGAATAACTTAGTATAGAAAAGTAACTTGTATAGTAAAAAAGGTTGAACACCATTGATCTATACTGAAACTCATATTAAAAAATTCTTGTTTTATATGTTTTAAATTTATACAGTCTTTCAAAAATTATTTATTGTTTAATTACAAAAATTAAATATACAGAGATACTTTGCTTTATGATGATTTACTAATATGGTGTTTTTCAATTATATTTCATATTTTTATTTTATATCTTAAAATGAAAATTTTCTACAAAATATTACTTAGAATAGATAATATATAAAACATAGCACATAGATGGGCCGGGCTTGGAACAGTTTGAAAAAAACTGAAGGTGTGAGATTTGGAATTGAATTTGAATCCTCAAGGTGATACATGAGTTTTTTAAAATATAGCCATCTGGCCAACTTTTTTAGGCTTAATGCAATTGTGAATTTAATGAATAATAGTGTAAATATGTTTTTAAGCTTTTATATGCATTAGCAAATGAAAAAAAGGCAGAAATTTGCTTTAGAGCAGTGATTTGGAAAATAACTGCTGTAATAATAAAATATGCCTGTACTTTTTAACAAATAAGATATAAATGTTTCCTGCAAATTTTATTCTGTAGAATAGCAGTATCAAAGTAAAATTTTATGAAAATATAAAAAAATTTTTTCAAATTTTTTATATTTTCATAAAGTAAGTTGTTGCATTTTTATATTATATGACATTTATATTTAAATTTTTACAATTATATCTTGTTTTGTAGTTAATTAAAAAATAATATAAAAATGTAGCAAAAATATTTCTGTCTGGTTTTTATAAAATTTAATTGTTGATACTGATCCATCTAAAATTTTAATTTTTGAATATGGTCCTCATTTAAAAAAGATTGATGACTTCACTCTAGAATTTGAAAATACAGTATATATATATGTGTACTTTTTTCTAATTTTGAATATGTTAATTAATATATTTGAAAAATTATCATTATGACTAAATCATTTCATTATTATTATTTTATAGTACATCAATGTGGGCACAGAGTAACTCCGGGTCAAAGTGCTATGTCGGACACGAGTCAAGACATAGCTACTTGTGATGTTTAATGGTGTATTAATTGTATGTGTCAGTGCTGAGAAACTTTCTTACTATGTTGCATGTATTGAGTAGTGATGCTTTTTGTAGTATTATGTATGTCTTGGGATATAGATTTAAAGTTTTGAGGTTTTTGTGTAGTGTGTGAGAGATTACTCCTGTTGAGGAAATAATAATGGGTACTGTGACTACCTTTTGCATTCCCCAGAGACACTTAATTTCTTGTGAGAGTTTTGTGTATTTGCTAATTTTTTGGGTGAATGCATTCTGGATGTTGTGTATGTCTGGTATTAAGATGTCTATAATGTAGGTAACTTTGTTTTGTTTGTCTATGAGAGTGATGTCTGGTCTGTTGTGGTGTATGGTTTTGTCTGTTAGGATTGTTCTGTCGTAATACATCTTGTGTGTCGAGTTTTCTAGGATTGTGTCTGATATGTATTTGTAGTATGGTGTAAGTGTGTTTATTAATTTGTATTTGGTTGCAAGTTTTTGGTGTATTATGTTTGCTATTTGGTTGTGTCTGTGCAGGTAATCTGTTTGTGCAAGCAGCTTGCAACCAGACATATGTGTTGAATTGTTTCAGGTGCTATGTGGCATTTCCTACAGATGTCGTTTGTTAATGTGTTGTCCTTTAGTATATATTTTCTGTAGTTTTTCGTGTTTATTACCTGGTCTTGTATTGCTAATATAAACCCTTCTTTTACAGTAAATAGATCCCCCCTGACTAAACAGTTGTTTGACACTTTAGCATCTATGGAGTGTTTCTGAAGGTCGTGTGGGTGTCTGCCATGGAGTTCCTTTCTACACCAGGATGTTTTCTTTTCTTGTATGTGTGCAGTGTTGTCTATTTGGCATGGAGTGTTGTTCTGAAGATTTAATGGCGTTATATTTCTATCTGCCGAGACTATAGCTTTGTGTAGTTGTGATATATGTTGTTTTTTATGGAAGAATTCTCTCAGATTATAGATCTATCTGTCGTGTAAATGTGGGATGTCAATAAGGCCATGTCCTCCTTCCTTGCGTGGGAGAGTAGTTCGTTCTATGGCAGATTTCGGGTGATGGTACAGGTAAGTAGTGTATAAATGAAAATTCTATGCCACTTTGAGGGAAATGGCCAAAATTTCAAAATTCACCATTTTTTATTAATTTTTACACAAAAATTTTAAAAATTTATACAAAAATGAATAAAACGATTGTTTTTCATTATCATCTCAATTAATTAATAAACTAGATGAAATAGATGAAATGCTTAAGAGAGCAGAAAACAGAAGTAAATCATTAGGTTCATTTAAAGCAAAAGTTAATAGGAAAATAAAGAACACTAAAGATGATGTAAGTAGAAGAGCCTTAAAAGAAGAATTAAATTTATATCAAAGTGATTTGGATTTATTCAAAATTTATATTAGAAAAATTAAAAATTTTGAGAGCTGGATCTAAAGCTTTCAAAATCACTGGAGAAGGATTGTTATCTGAATTAGATAAATTAACTGATAAATTATTAAGAGGAAACAAAGGTAAAACAATTCACAATCGTGTAGTAAATGTTTTAAATCTGTTACTAACTGGAGGATCATGTGTAACAGCTTCTTCATAGTTTACTTTACCCATTAACAGATCTTCATTCTTCTTTCTCAATGCTTTATGTTGTTTAGCAAGAGTTAATAATGCCTTCTTTTTTTTCTCATCCATTTATTAAGTAAAAATTTAGCTTGAGAAAATAAGTAATTAACTTAAGCTAAATTTATATTGAGTTTGTTGATTAATTCAATTTTATATCTTTTAATTTTTTATCTTTTATCTTTTAATTTTCTTAATTTTTAATATTTATAAATTACAATTAAGTCCATTTGTAATAGGTTTATCACTGATACATTCACTAATTGGAATATATGGATTTGATCCAGATCTGGAAAGCTGCTTAGAGGGATTCCGAAAAAATATACAATTTTGTGGCTTTTTTCAATTTTAATAATTTTTGTATAAATTTTTAAATTTTTTGTGTGAAAATTAAGTAGCTCTCTGACCTAAAATCGGTTGGTCCAAAATTAGGTGAATGGGCAGTTTTTTAATTTTAATGATTTTTATTCATTTTTGTATAAATTTTTAAAATTTTTATGTAAAAATTAATAAAAAATGGTGAATTTTGAAATTTTGGCCATTTCCCTCAAAGTGGCATAGAATTGTCATTTATACACTACTCTGGTATTTTGTAAGTGTTGTTCGTGTTTTTCTTTGGAGTGATTGTAGTTCTGTCTACATCCACTGTATCACTCCAAAGGAGTAAGTTAGTATAGGTATGGCGAATGTGTTGATGGCTTTCACTATGTTTTTTCCATTTAGAAGTGTTTTGAGAATGTTATTTAATCTGTTGGTGTATAGTTTTGGCAATGTTTGTTTAGTTTTCTTCTGTTCTGAGTCTGGCTTGCTGGAATCCCAAATACTTGTACACTTCACCCTCTTCCATGGATTCGATAGTGTCTCCATTTTCAAGAGTGAAGCCTCCTTTCTTTAGGACTCCCTTTTCTATGTGGAGTGTTTTGCATTTGTCAAGGCCGAACTCCATGCATATGTCTTTTGAAAATGTGTGCATGATTTGTAACAGCTGTTGTAATTGTGTTTGTGTTGAGGCATACAGTTTGATGTCATCCATGTAACAGAGATATGAGTGTGTTGTCCGGTTTTGTCTAATGTCGTAGCCACAGTTGGATGTTCATTGTGTTGGAGAGTGGATTTAGGGCAAAGCAGAACCAAAGTGGGCTGATGGAATCGCCCTGGAAAATACCACATCTAATTAGTAGAAATAAACCAAGCACTATATAGCAGAAATACGTTTATTTATTTACAATTCGAAATGTTTTCAACCATGTTATGGTCATCATTAGTGAACATTGCTAAAACGAACTTACATAGAATAATAGAACGGAATAGTGCGTATACTTTTAAAATTAAAAAGATTCAATAATATATAATAATAGGAGTTTGGTCATAAACAAATTTTTATATACATTTATAATATGTAAAATAATTATAGTCCGAAAGAATAAATATATCTTAATTAATAAAATAATGCGCATATAACAGATAGATTAATTAAATTGCACAGAATGTAAATTTATAACCTATTAGCTAGCAGCCATGCATTTGGTAGTTGATTACCCGAGTTAGTGTTGATTACATTATATTTCTTCGATCTTTCTGTAATCGTTAGAGCTTCCATAAAACGGCCATCTTGTATGAAATTGCATATCTTTAGAATTTTGGTGTTATTCCAATCAATTATTATGTCATATTCAAAAGCTTGGGCTGTGAGGGCAGTGTTAGTTTTACCTAATTTTATGTCACGTTTATGTTCAGTTAGACGGTCTTCTGTTATGGTCATCATTAGTGAACATTGCTAAAACGAACTTACATAGAATAATAGAACGGAATAGTGCGTATACTTTTGGTTTTGTGGAATTAATCGATTTGGCAAGTGAGCGGCTCATATATCATCTTTATTCTCTCTAAGTCTGTCCTTCAAATCCCTGCAGGTTTTCCTATACATTCTTTTAGATGCATAGAAAAGTTATAGATACCTGAAGATACGCTTTGGATAAAAATTGTCCTTATTTCTCTTTATTTTAAAGGTTACATTAGAACTAGCTCTGTTTTCTAGCTTTCACTTAAGTTTAGATATGCAGGAATCAAACTTCAAGGTACAATATCCCAGAGTGCATCTGTCAGGACTGTTATTATCCTAAATTATGAGAAATTACACCCTTCTATCCTAATGCCTCCTGCTACATTATGTTATATTGATTCCTCAAGGAACATGTCTTAAACTTTATTACAATACTTGATATTCTGAAAGACTTATCCCATATGTTATGCTGTGATTTGTATTTTATGTTCTAGTGGATTTTAGCAACAATCAAAAGGCATACATGTAGAAAGTCCATTTGCTAAACCTGTTGCTGAATTAATAATAAGATACAAAGAAAACAAAGTCATTCTGTTCTTGTAAAAAATTACCTCATAAAATTGTGTTGTAGATATGTTGATGATGTTTATGTTGCCTGAGAAGAATCGAATTGTGCATGATAGATGGTTGTGTTTCTCAGATGACTTCCTTGAACACTCTCCCCCCCAGATCATGGCAGGATGACTTTCATCTATAATGTATAAATAAACTTCCACTTGTATTAATGGTATAACAATAAATCAGCCATATTCGAAGTGGAAAAAAGATATAATTTATTACGGAAGTACTTTCGACTTCATTAAGTCATCATCAGTCATACAATTTTATAATTAGAATACATTGTTTTTGGAATACAATGTTCAGAATATTATTTAAATTTAAATTTAAAACATTAACTAGAATTATAACAGATGGTACGATTACATAATTAGATTAGTAAACAAAAACAAAAAGAGTGTTAATGACATTGAAATAAATTATATACGAATAAAATAAAATTAAGTAAAAATAAAATTAAAATAAGATAAAAACCGAAACTATTAAATTATTACGGAATAATATTGTGAGAATCCCGCAAGGTAGCGCTGTAGTCGAATATCAGCGAGACTGAGATTTGATCAGGTAAATTTGGAAAACCCGCGTGAGTAAGTGGCATGGAGCTCCAGGTTCGGAAAAATGACCAACTCTTATTAAACAAGCAAAAATAAAGCGTTTATTTAAACAATACCATAAAATATAACCTTACAAATAAAAATGATGAAGGATTATAAGGATTAACAAGATTTAAACGATCTGAAAATAGCCAAATGAACCTAACTGAAAATAACACCAAATATGTTTGCTACTACCTGAGGAAATAGAGTCTTTGAACTATAAGATGAACTTTGCCGTCTTCAGAATTCGTTGTAAGTCGGGTTTGGCAGACAGATGACAGAAGCATCATTTATATTGAGGATGTAACTTCCTTAGTCAGGATACAGGGAGAGTCTTCGTCCATCAGATTAACGGGAAGAGGTGCCAATATCTTAGATGTTTCCTCCTGGTGTATTATTGCAATATCCAAACTGTCCATTCAGTCCTTATTTGATGTTATTTTACCTCGTCGGTCCCCCGGGCGGGGCGGACCCGACGGAGACCCGGTGCTGACCACAGCTGACTAGGCCCGCCTGTCCGTCAAGGACTAGGAACTTACTTCAACTCTTCTTGTTGCTAACGGACGCTACTCCCTTTTATATTCGTTGAATAATTAGTGATTAATCAGTAAGCAGGAACTTCAAGAAAGAGAGAGATTTTTATCTTATTTTACATCCTTTGTTTAGCCTAATTTTCTGACTCTATTTCCCCTTGTAAAATATTGCCAAATGTGGCGAAATAATTATTAATTATTAAATTTTTAATTAAATTTTGATTTAAACTTGGACCATTCAAATCTTGAAACTGATCGTTTTACATTTATAAAATATTCGAATATATAGATAAAATGGTGGGTCTACCGGGACCTCACATCATTAAGAAGATTACATTTAAAACATTACATAAAAATAAAAATAGAAATAAAAAATAAATGGTTATATTAACCATTGCAGCGGTATAATCACTGGTCAATTGTCATTTATGACATACGTCATACTATTATAGTGTTCCTGTACAATACCATAAAAGCTATTGAGCCTGTAACGAAAGCATTAGCAAAAAATAATAAATACGTAACTTATAGTCGTCTCCAGACCACTTTCCACAATTTAAAAAACATCAAACCCCATGCTACAATATTACAACAAGCCAGTGTATATATCATTCCTATCTACAATAATGACCTTGAACGGCAAGAAATTTATGTTGGTAGTACTAGGAGATCTTTACATACTCGTTTGAAGGAACACCAAGATGATATTAAAAAAGCACACTTCAACACTGCACTTGCCAAACATTGCTATGAATACAATGTCAATGTCCTATGGGATCAAGCATGTGTCGTAAAACAAACAAGTAAAGCGGATGATATAAAAATGGCGGAGGCCATTGTCATTGAACACTATAATAGTATGACGTATGTCATAAATAACAATCGACCAGTGATTATACTGCTGCAATAGTTAATATAACCTTATTTATTTTTTATTTCTATTTTTATTTTTATATTTTTTATTTTTATGTAATGTTTTAAATGTAATCATCTTAATATTATTCCGTACTAATTTAATAGTTTCGGTTGTTATCTTATTTTAATTTTATTTTTACTTAATTTTATTGTATTCGTATATAATTTTTTCAATTGTCATTAACACTCTTTTTGTTTTTGTTTACTAATCTAATTATGTAATCGTACCATCTGTTATAATTCTAGTTAATGGTTTAAATTTAAATAATATTCTGAACATTGTATTCCAAAAACGATGTATTTAATTATAAAATTTTATGTATGGCTGATGATGACTTAATGAGTCGAAAGTACTTTCGTAATAAATTATAAATTTTTTCCACTTTGAATACGGCTGATTTATTGTTATAGACTTTCATCTATTTTCTAAATATAAATCTAGAACAGTATTTCTCTATATTGGGTCATGTTAAATTTTTAATGGATCATGAAATAACTCAAATGTTTCTAAATATTAGATTTTAAATATTTGGAGTGAAAACAAAACAATTACTATTTACAAATTAAATATGTTGGGTTGTACAGCAAAAAATTGAGAAATGCTGATGTAGACTTCTTTGGATCTGAGTATCAGATTGTAATTTATTTTAGGCCCTCTTTTATCTGGTCTCAATACCTGCCAATAGTATATATATATATATATATAAAAAAACATCTTTTACAGTACTGTTTAGGAGAATCTTTATTCATTGTTCTGACTCTATTAAAAAGAAATATACTGTAGCTCCATCATCCAATATGGCTTTAAGCATGGATATACATACAATTTTATATGCAGTGTTTAGTTTACTGGGACATTTTTAAGTATGAAGTAACTTTCAACTATTTGATATTTCAAACCATTATCTGCTCAATCTGCCACTTCTCCAAGGTACAATGCCCCATGGGATGTCATAAGTTTGACTATAATATCTGCTTATTTAAACTTATGAAAAAGCTAAAGAGAACTAGTCCTAAAATAACTTTTAAAAGAGACTAAATTTTCAGTCCCCTGAGAAATAATAAGGATACTTGTGACCTAAGCTTAGCTTCAGATGTTTATATTATACTAGCTTGTAACTTCTCTATGCACTTACAGAAAGAATATATAGAAAAGACCTGCAAGAATTTGAAGGATAAGTTTAGAGAGCATAAAGATGATATGTGTAAAGGAAGGCTAATCACTGCCATGTCTTATGACTGATTTGTATAAGTAGATCATTCTATTAAATCTTATATAGTTAAAACATACATACAGGATGTCCATGAAAGAATGTCCCAGTTATAAATTTTAATAGTATCAACTGTAAGCGTTGTAGAATGTTGGTTCAAGGTCACAATTAAAGAATAACTCAAACAGTTTTAGATAAGAGCATGCTTTGTTGTTTTCTCGCTTGCAGTGCCATGTAAGCAAAATGGCGACTCCTTAGTGTAAAGCATTTTGTGTTCTGCAATTTGCTAAGAGTGAATCTGTTATTTCAGTTCAATGTGCATTTCGTTTAAAGTTTAATTGTGATCCCCCATGTGGCAAAACCATCCGCCAATGGTATAGGCAATTCAAAACTACCTAATGTGTTTGTAAAGGGAAAAGCATGGGATGACCTAAAGTGTCTGTAGAGGATGTGGACCATGTCAGAGCATCTTACCTTTGTAGTCCTAAGAAATCTGTTCAGAAATGAAGTCTTGAACTTCAGTTGCCAAAGACGAAAGTTTGGAAGGTTTTAAGAAAACGTTTACACAGCGTCCATACCAGTTACAGTTGGTACATGCTTTAAAGCCAGATGACTATGGTGTACGTTTTAACTTTGCAAGTGAAGTATTTGAGTGGAAAGATGACTTTCTTGATCGTGTGGTGTTCAGTGATGAGTCAACTTTTCATCTGAGGGGGGAAGGTAAATACCCATAATGTTCATATCTGGGGTCAGAACATCCTCATGAACTTGTAGAACACCAAAAAGATTCCTCAAAATTAAACATTTTCTGTGCTGTGTTCCAACATCAAGTATACAGACCATTTTGTTTTGCTGAAGCTACCGTAACAGGGGTGGCTTATCTGGATATGTTACAAGAATGGCTCTTTCCCCAATTAGTAGAGAATGAACCTGTAAACTCTATTTGGCAACAAGATGGAGCCCTTCCCCATTGGAATCTCTTTGTACGAGAGTGGTTGAACATTGAAGTCTCTGACCATTGGATTAGTCGTAATGGTCAAGACAACAGAGCTCTTTTTCACTGGCCTCCACGTTCACCTGACCTAACGCCATGCAATTTTTTCCTTTGGAGCTTTGTAAAAGATCATGTCTATGATTTGCCGTTACCTAATGATTTGCCATAGAGTTGACACACAAAATTGAAGAGGCTATTGCTTCCATTACTCTGGACTTGTTAACCAAAGCGTGGGAAGAATTGAACTATAGGTTGGATGTGTGCTGTATAACTAAAGATGCATATACTGAACATTTCTAAGAAAAACTAGGTTAGTTTACCTTCAATTTGATGTATGATTTGTTGTAAATAGTCTAAATTAAACTGTTATAATATACCATTGAAACTGGGACATTCTTTTATGGACACCATGTATATTAGAACATACATTATACTAGTGTGTCACAAAGATGAACATTAAAAATAGTTATAATAAAGAATAAACACATAAGTCATGCGATAAATCAGTCCCTTATGATTTGGAGATTCTGAATTCAATTATGAGTCCCATATCTCTAAGGGTCGAAATATGGACCCCTCTTGAAAAAACAAGATGTCTTTACATAAGTATGGATCTATGTACACAGTGCGTCCCATAAGTTGTAAGACTGTGGCTATAAAATCGGTACTACTACTAACTATCTTCATGAAATCTTGGGAACTACTTACTACAGCCTTCCTTCTCTTATACAAAGTTTCAAGTTCATCAGACTACATGCAACTGTTTAGTAGCAGTTCGCATGGTAGTATCAAGGTAGTTGCTGTCATAATTTTGCAAAAAACAGAGAACAACGTAAAAATAGAGAACAACGTGTTGCAATTAAATTCTCTTTCAAAGCCGGCAAAAGTGCAACGGAAACTTTTGAAAAGTTGAAAGTGGCTTACGCTGGATCTGTTATGTCTCGTGCTACTGTTTTTCGGTGGTACAACCTTTTTGCGAAGGGTAGAGAGTCGGTTGAAGACGTGGAAAGATGTTGGTCATTTTTTTTGACTCCAAAGGCATTGTCCACAAAGAATTTGTCCCTCAAGGTACTACTGTTAATGCTGCATTCTACCAACAAATTCTGGATCGCCTTTGCAAAAGAACTGCACGTGTTAGACCTTAGTTGTGGAGAGATCGTTCTTTTTTCCTCTTGCACGATAACGCATCAGCTCATACCGCGGCAATTAACACCCAATTTTTGGCCAAAAAATGATTCCTGTGCTCAGCCACCCACCGTACTCGCCTGATTTGAGTCCCCCTGACAATTTCCTGTCCCCAAATTAAAGATAGACTTGAAAGGGGACCATTTTGCAATGGTAGATGAGATACAAGAAGCTGTGACAACGAGATTAAACAGTATTCCAAAAGAAGATTTTTTTTGAAAGCCATGAAAAAATTGAACATGTGTATCAACACATTGTACATTGTGCAAACATGTGTATTACTTCTAATGGAAACTATTTTTAATAAAAAATTTGTTGAAAAAATTTTTGTAATTTTTTTGCATCTTTTATAGCCACAGTCTTAAAACTTATGGGACGCACTGTCAAATCTATTAAAGTCAGGGTTGCCTATAGGCTGGCAAAGAGCTAATAGATAGAGCAATACTTAATACTGCTGATGAAAGTCGTAGAGGTAACAGAAATGTTAATAATACATTACAAGTTCTCTTTCTATTTAAGTGAATTCTTTAAGATCATCTCCCCAGTCATGGATTTGTTGCCTATGATATTCAGTAAAAGAATTTTCCTTCCATCCTCTAGGCTCTCTGTTTTCTTGTGCACTTGCTAGATGCCTATGAAAATGTCCTTTAACAGAAATATAATTTCCTACTCACAAAATGCTGAATCTTAAAGTGCTAGTGTTTATTATGTTAATCAATATTTTGCACTAGAAAAGTTTCTATACAGGTACTCCTCACTTAATGACTGGGTTGCATTCTCACAACTCGGTCGTAGAACGAATTGGTCAGTAAACGAAAAACTTGTTCCTATATTAAAATATTGGAAACAAATTTCAAATTAAAAATTTATATATTAATTATGCACAAAGTATAGTATTTTTCTTTATTTTTTTTTTTTGGAACTACGAGTACAGGGAAATTACAAACAAAAGTCGTAAGCGATGCGTATGAGCAAAAACCAAATATTCCATTAAAAAAAATAGTCTTAAACTACGGACGTAAGTTCGAGCAGTCGTTAAACAGGTAGGTTGTTAAGTGAGGAGTACCTGTATATATTGTAAGTTCGAGCAGTCGTTAAACAGGTAGGTCATTAAGTGAGGAGTACCTGTATATAATTTCTGTTTTGTTTCTAAATAACTTTCTATATTTAATATTTTATAAAAAGACAATTAAAAAAATAAACAAACAGTTAAAAAACTTCTTTTGTAGCTGAGTTTATATTTAAATTGTTGATCCTTCAGAATTTAGAATGCTTGTAAAGCATGACATTCTATTGTAAAACAAAAGCTGATGATAGTTGCTTGATGGCAAGTATTTCTTTTTAATTGAATTCTTATGAGAATAAATAATTCTCTAATGAGTCTGGGAATTTTTATAAAAACTTTTTAGTTTAAAAAAATTATCAATTCTAAAATTATTTGTCTTGTAGTTTAGAAAACTTTCAACTGCAAATGATTAGAAGTAAATATACCTGTGCCATTAATACTTCTCCATACGTTTCAAAATATTGGCGTAATTCTTGTTCTGTTGTCTTCCATGGCAAACCTAAAACTATTAAATCAGAACATTTCTGGCGACTTTCCATACGTTTTGTTTTTGCTGTACTATTTTCAAGTTGTTCATCTGATTTTCTTTTGTTTTCTGTAAATAATTACAAAATTAACAAAATACAGGGAATAATATTTCATATAAAATAACTAGATAGAAAAATTCACTCTATTTTCTAAGATTTTTTTTATCTAAGGTATTTTCAATATAAATTTACATTAAAATCTTTATATGCTTGTCAACGACTAAATATTTCACAACATTCTTATTCATGCCTGAACAGTTTATATCTTCAATCCAAAGGTAAAAATTGTTAGTTGATAGATATTTGCCAACAATTTTACTTTCAGACTGTTGATAAGAACAAAACATTACTGACTGATTAGTCAGATTTTAAATTTTGATATAAAATACAAATAAGGATAGAAAACATGAATCAAACAGTGCTAGTATTATTAACAAATTTCATTTAGAAAATGAAAAACTGAAGCCACTAAATCTAAATTATATTTTTGGCATTATTTCTGAAATTTTATGTTTCAATTCTAATTAATTTTGTAAGATAGGATAACAGGGATATGAATAATCCCCTTTATGAAACAGACTGAATTTTAATTCATTCTAAATTTACATTCTACATAAACAGCATATAAATAACGGAAAGTTTATTTTTGATAACTATCATAAACCAATCCAGATTTCTTGATAGTTATAAAAAATGAAAAAAATCATGAGATATAACAACAAATTGCATATTTACATATTAAAGAAAAGGCAATTATTATTACCATAAAACATAAAAACAAAATTATGTCCAGCATTTTCTATACTGCATGGCATCTGATGTTTCAGATTTCACCACATTGTCAGTTTCAGAATGATAGAAATTTTTGATGTCACATCAATATGTTAGGCAAGGCAGCAGTACATTATTGCAGGGATGGATAATAAAACTGATTGTAAGTTATAATGAATATACATTAAACGAATGTATGTTAAGTAGGATATACCTGCATTTTGCTAAGAATGTGATCTCCATGTGTTAGCATATAAAGATCAACTTTTCATTTGTAACAAGATATATAAACTGCCTATAACACTAAGTCAATGACGAATAAATAGCACTAACGGCAGTAGTGACTTCAAAATGTATTTATTTATAATCAACAAAGTACTTTCAGTCTATCAGCTAGAGTCTAGCTGCTAGACCATCATCAGCGTTTACACTATTTAGTAAACGCTGTATGGTCTAGTGTAAATGCTGATGACGGTCTAGCTAATAAACTGAAAGTACTTCGTTCTTTAGAAATAAATATGTTTTGAAGTCACTACTGCCGTTAGTGCTATTTATTTGTCATGGATCAACTTTTGCTCATGAAAAAATTGTGTTTAATTCCTATTCAATGATTATGGAAAATTTAGAGAATGTAAAAAGGTTGAGTTCCAATTCAACAAAATTTTAAGTAAATTCTACATAGTTACTTATTTTACTTAGTTTATTGAGGGGAGGAGTGTGAAGAATTAACCTGACCCGTCTTGAATTATTTTTATTTCTCTTCCATATTTTTATTATTCATTTATTATTTATTATTATTTAATGTATTACATTTAATTTAACATGCTTACATTTTACATTCTTTATTATGGAAGTTTGAAATTACAGTTATCAACAGAAATTCAATCTTCCCGATGAATTCACTTGTTATGTGGTATATATAATCTGTTCTAAATTAATATCATCAATCCAATTCAACAATTAAAGAATAATCTTTTATTGATGATTTATAATTAGTAAATAATTATTGTCAAAGTGTAAAGAAGATGACAAAAATTGTTTTATCTGTAAATTATAAATTGAAGTTGTTGCATGATTATATGCAAATGAGTCAAGCACGAGACTTGTAAAAGTTGCTATTATAAAAAAATGTTTGCCACTAGGGCAGTAAGGTATAGTTTGCTACATCTCACTCCCTTACCAAGAATTAGTGTGAATTAATGACTCCCAATTTCTCTTTTGTAACACTGACAACTGATTGCTTTTTCAATATTGGAGTGAAGGTATTTGACTAAGTTGTTCTTTAAGATTATTTATTATTTCGAATTAATAAATTTGTTGTTATTTTGGATTGCTAATCAAACAACTTTTATCACTAACTTGTTTTGTGCATTTTATTATTTTTTTCAATAAAGCCTGTTAACACTTAAAGTGTTTTTGTGGATTTAATTGTTTATGTTTTTATTTTTATTGTTTAATTTTCTTGTTTTTGGTATTCATTCTGTTTATAATTTGCTAACAGATTTTTGTTTGACTCTAGCATATATTATAATTTACTTTAACAGCCGTGAAGTTCTGGTTGTTTATTAGTTAGTGTTAAATTATTATTATTTTGGAAATTAGTTTTTCAATAAAAGTCCTGGCCAGATGGCCTCTGGAATTATTGCAGAATCATAACTGTTAGGTGATAATTTGTCAAAAAGTGCAACTTTCAAGTAGACATTTGGATTTGGAAACAATTATAATGATGTTCAAAAATTTCTTAATAGTCATAAAGAAAAGCTCATTAGCAATGGAATTGAGGTCAGAATAAAAAGAGAAAGTCAATCAAATGGAATGAATAACTGAATAACCCCAAAAAGTATAACTGCAAGGATATAGCTAAAGATTTTAGCATCATTAAGCAGTGCCTGTTTTCAAAAAAAGATCCCAATTGTTGAATAGTTTTCAAAGTTTTTTCAGGTATTCATGATGTCTGTATCTGCTATAGGCTAATATACTAGAAGATAAAGCAAACATTCAGACATCACTTGATATATTTTCAAGAAAGCAGTACCTACAAAACCAACATCAGCTATATCATCATCTAATATTTTTAAAAACATTTCTAGAAATCAAAAAGCGATTTCCTTACTCCTGATAAATCCAACCTTCAACTTCATTTTCCAACTAAACATTACTCATTTTATCTATAAAACACTTATTCTAAATATGTTTTGTCGTATTTTTTATAAGTTTAACACTAAATAATATATATTTGCCTGTCAATATCACTTATCTGTAAATAGTTAGTTGACTGAATAAAAATTATACTATAATAAAAACTTAAAAAACAGCACTTTTCGCAGTTGAGGAAAAAGAATTTCTTTATTATGCTGACATTTTCGGCCAAACAGCCATCATCAGGCTAGACAACTGGAACTAGAACAGAATCTTTTTAAAATATTCGAATTACATGTAATTCGAATATTATAAAAAATATTATATATTACATTTGAATATAAATATAATATTCGATATAAATCAAATAATACTCGAATATAATATTAAAAAAAAAATCAAATATATAATATTCGATTATAAATATTAAATTCGAATTATTTTAAGAAGATTCTGTTCTAGTTCCAGTTGTCTAGCCTGATGATGGCTGTTTGGCCGAAAATGTCAGCATAATAAAGAAATTCTTTTTTATCAACTGCGAAAAGTGCTGTTTTTTAAGTTTTTATTATAGAATAAGAGTTTAGGCAGTTTCTGAGTTAAGTAAAATAGTTAAAAATTATACTGCTGGAGGGAAAAAATATGTGAAATAATTTTAAAAGAAAAAAATGGTAATAAGTTTGTATCAGATGTGCAATACAAATCCTACATATGAATATAATTTTTTGCTTATTATGAAAAAACTAAATCTTGATTCTATATACAGTAGAACCTGTAAAAGACGACCACTTCCAATTCCAATCAAAACTGGCCGTCTGTACAGGGGGTCGGCTTATACAGATTAATTATAATACAGCATGTTTATATGAAACAAAATGATTACACTTTAATAAAATCAAAATGTATGTTTTTCTTACAATTTATAAAACAGTTTATCATTTATTCAAAAACATAAAATATTTAACTGGTATGGAAAAAACTATGAATAGTGCTTTGTCGCATTCGACTTTTATTTTTTATCATTATGGCAAAGCAATGTTTGATGTCATTTAATTGAGACAACATTTTTCATTATTTTCTATTCTTGATGCCAGTTTAATTCTTCAACATGTTTCTTGCAGAGATTTGCTTAAATTTGTGATTTCTGTTATTTCTCCACTTAGTCAGAATTTCTTTTTGAGACAATATTTTGTGGATCTGTATTTTTCCCATGTTAAATTTTTCTGCTAATGCTCATTCATAAAGACGTTTCTTACTGCCTTCAATCATTTTTATTCGCTGTTCTAAATTCAAGGCATTAACTTTCTGTTTAGCCTATGGTTTAACTGTTTCAACATCCAAAGTGCAATGATAGCATCACACGTGTATGAGATTACATTTGATTAATATGCTTGAGTAGAACACAAAATTTCTGGATCTGGTGGCTGATTGTTTTCACTTTCCCTGCTTTCCCTATATCATTTATAATATGCCATTTATAATAGAAGTCTTAACAGATTTGAAGACTTTTCTCCACAGATCTACATATTGGCAGGACAACTAGGTCATTAAAAGCCAAATTAAAAGAGCACCAAGCCAACATTGATTTTAGATACAGGGAGGACACCATAAGCTGATATAATGTATCACTATGATGTAAATCAGGGATGGGCAACCTTTTTCTATATATGGGCTACATTTAAAAGTTTCGAACTGACATGGATCGCACACAAGTGAAAACAGAAAAAATGCAGGTAAATCAATTATTTATTCATATATGAATATAAATTAACATAGATATACTTAATGTGATTTCTAGAACTAATGTGAACATAATATATCTGAAATATTTGGATGAATATTAGTCACTGCTAGTTTTAAATTATTTTTCAAACGTGAACCTGTTTGCTGATTACTTGTTTTACTTTTTACTAACTCTCTGTGGAAAAACTATTCATACATATAATTTTTGCAAATTACAATAGAATTTTTGCCACATACTTTCTTAAGTAGGGAAATTGATTTTCTTTGATAAAAGTTTTATAAAAATATATCAAATTTTTTCTTCAAAAGTATCTTTCAAATCTAAATTACTTTACAAGCTTATTATCTTCAATTCAAGTTCATTTGATGAATTTTCTATATTTACTGAAAAAGGTGTGTAAAATTCCGTATTTTGTTTTCTCAATTAAGGAATTTTTTATTTTATTTATTTTTTTATTTATGATGATGATGTGTGATGTGGGCCACATGTTCTCCATCCCAGATGTAAATGATTAGTGGGATCGTGCCAAAGTTGTGAGGCAGGTTAGGGATCCCCTGCATAGATCTACATTTGAAGCAATAGAAACTGCTAGGAGAAAGAAAGAATGCTATAACATGATTAATGACAATCTAAAGAACTCTCTCTCTCCTGGTGGTATATTGATCATTGCTGCTGAACCAATTCTGTTTTTTTAATTATACTTTATTTTGTTTTTATTCTTTATGTATTCTTTGTGATTTATATAATGATATTTAATATCCATGTATATAATTTCTTTATTTGCATATGTGCCAATGTGTATAATGTATTAAGATCATGTAATTTCAAATGTTTGAAATTTATAAAATCTCTCATCTGGAATATCAGGTCATTCCGGAAGTAATGTCATTTTTAGCATTAAGTTTTGAAAGAATACAAATCACTTGCTAATTTAATTCAAATATATATTCTCCATTTAAATCAATAACACTGTTCCAACATTGTGAAAGCTTTAAAAATTCATGTTTAGACAAACTGAGATATGTTTGAACAAGTACAGTATAAAAAGGACATTACTTTTGGGATGACTTGATAGAATTGTGGTTTTTGTTAAGCCTTTTTAATCTTAATGTATAATATTGATGATGACTTTAATAGAGTCAAAAATGTTTTAGAATAAGTAATAAAATATATTTTCTTTCTGCTTAAAGTACTTGTCTTATCAAATGTCTACTTGATGAAGCAAATTGTTATATTACGGATTTATATTTTTGAATATACTTACCTTTTAGTTTGTTTATTCTGCTATTAAAGTTATTATGTTGAAACTAAATCTGAAAATGTTATTAACTTTAAAAAAATTCTTTTAATTAATTAAACTTGGCAGTGGTTTCATTGGGCTGTGAGTCTGCAAGTTACAACTCTTGAGAATCAGACCAAATTATTTTTTTTTTCTGAAAAATTTGAAAAAATAAGAATTTTCCTAAATCACTAAGTCCTTCCCAATGATTTATTACATGTTGCAAAGCAATAAAATCAGCCATTAAAAAAATATGCAGATTGACAGTCCCTCCAAGAAATCTGTTTTGATGCAAATTGTGTAGATTTCCATAAGTAATAATTTCTAAAGTAGTTCACCATTTTGCAGCATGGCCGCCATGTTTTGACGCATATAAAAAAACTATTAAATTTGTGATTAAATAAAAATTTTTCTGAATAAATATAATTTCCTTATTTTTATATAATTTAATATATTATTTATCTGACTCCAGATTTTTATTAAAAGATCTTTATTAAATTTTGAATAATGATTTAACATTATTGTGCATGGCTATATCTCTCTCTTTTAATTATAATAATGCCGAATTAATGAAAATACTGTTTCTTTTAGGATTTATTAGTTACAGTCCTGATATAATTAAAAAATTGAAAATATTTAACATAATAAATACTTGACAGTGAATGATTCATTGCTATAAAAAATAATTATTATGTGGATAATGAAAAAACATACCATATTAAATCTATACATTGTAAAAATTTTCACTAAAATATCTAATATAGATAAATAAGTTATTGGATAAAAATCCAATATAAAATTGATGATTTCTAATTATTATTATTATTATTATTATTATTATTATACATAATTATCTGAAGATATTTTTGGAATATATTTCCAAATATAAAATGTAATCATATTTCAATATACTTATATTTTGAATGTATGGGATATTATTTATCTATAAAATTAAATAAAAATGAATTAATATTCAATTTAGTTTTGATATTTTACACTAGATATAACTGTTGTTATTACAAAGAAAATAATATATAAATAAGAGATAAAATCAGAAATTTCAACAAAATTAACAATTTACGCAATATATATTATTTAACTAAATTCAGACAGATAAAAGATATTTCATTGCTATTAATGCTTTCAATAAATATATATTAAATAAGAATGTGAGTATTCACATATATTGAATAGAATAAAATGAAACTGCATGTGTTAATCATAAGTGACAAAATACAAAAATTAAAAATACTATTATTGTTTGAGTATAGTATCCATAGTTAATAGTATAATGAAAAAGCATATTATAAAGAATAAAACTTGAATAGAAGTACATTTGGAAAACAGAAATAAAACAGTCTAAACATACTATTTACTAAAAGTAAATTACTTATATACAATAAATTCCTAATTATCCAGTATTGGATTATCTAGGTTGTGGATTAACCAGAATAATCTAGACCTTAAAAGTGATGTTTAATTAATTACCAATGTTTTATTTTAGATGCAATACTTGAAATATTTTTAAATGCCCCAGCCTTATTTCTTTATTACATCTTAGATAATTGGTGATCAAAATTAGAATTATTATCAAAATTATATATACTGCAATAATTTCTTCTTGCAAATAAAGAAATTTCTTGTTTCCTTTTTTAATAAATAACAGTACATTTAAATATATGTATGCTTGCAATTTATTTTTTCATATTAAATGAAATTCAATTTTTCTGAAGATTTTGCAGATTATCAGCAGAAATTAATTTCTCGACTATCTAGTTAATCAGAAGTCTATTTCTTGCTAAAATATGAAATATATATTTTATAATAAATTTTCTGAAGTGAATTTAAAATATTAAAAACTTTCATAAATAATTTAGAAAAGTAGTAGTTTGCTGTTATGTAATCATTACGAAGTTTTCATATTGAAACTAAATATGAATGATTAGGTTTATAGTTTTAGAATCATTATTAAATAATCCCATCTTTTGAGCCTTTAAAGAGAAACACCATGACTGATATAATAAAATTAAACACTGAAATTTGCATAGAAAATACATTTGTTTTTGATAATTTTTTTATCTATAAATTATTACATTGCATTAAAATATTTTTGATATTTTATATTATTTTCAATATATTCATTCCCTTAAGAAAAGTATTCTATCATATTTATGTATATAAAAACACAGAATGAAATGAATTAACAAAATTTAACATAAATTAGAATTAATGCAAGCAATGATATAAATAAAAAGTAAAAGAAGAAATAGTACAGACTAAAAGATTGTAATCAGAGATGTTTATACAATTTCAAACAAGCTGCAATATCATTTTTATACAATTAATGCTTCTTAAATTAATGTAAAATGGATGAATGTATTAATTATAATATAAATGTATAAGTTTGTTGAATTTTCTGGATTTAAGCAGAGAGATTACCTATATAATATCTTCTGGTCCCTTCTACAATATATTTTAATGGAGATGATCTATCTTCTTGCTGAGGAGTAGATACTACAAAATAAACAGACAAATACAACTATAAGAAGTTTGAATAATGAAACTTTTTCAACTTATTTGCAAAGTGTCTCCATCATTATATAATTAAAATTTGATGACAAATTACAAATAAATCAAGAGTTACAATTATACAAACTTCTTATTATTGTATTGATTTCATAGTAATAAATTTAAATATTCCTTTTAAAATACATACAATAATTTTCTTGTAAAATATTTTTCAAGCAGACAATCTTCTGTGCTTACTATAATACTGTTTGTAAGCATTTTAGTTATTTTAAATTTAACTTTTCTAATTCCAAATTTTTATAGTTTCACATAAATTTTTTCATAATTTAAAAAAGTTTTCTTTATGCATCACACATCACAAAATGCATTTGCCAAGATATAACAAATTTCCTGGTAAATATTTTTTGTGTAAAGCTGTGACTTTTAGAGGCATTTTAAGAAGTTAAACTGCTTGAAATGTGTTTCATTTAAATCTTAGCTACCAATGAAAATGGTATATTGAATGAAAATGAAATAAGATTTTTTTTAGAAAATCATATTACAAGGAATTTAAGATGCATCTTACGTCTTACAAGGGAACATCGCACCCGATGTGTCTGGGATTTTGCCGATATTTTGTCATCTGAAAGAGCATAAACAATAAGTGAAGAATCACCCCCCTATATTGGGGGCCACTACTTTAGCATTTTTGAGAAAATTGCTTTTGAAATTTCATAAATTTTTTGTTTTACTTAAATAGCGTCTCTTTTGAAAATTCAGAAATTTTTGTTTTACTTAAATAACTAATGTCAGACATTCAACTACATGTTGTAGTGGTGTAGTGGCTACGTTAGGGTTTCGACGGTCTGAGGGTATAGGTTCAATTCTCGATAGTTTCTAAATTTTTTTTTCCCTCTCTAAACTTTTGCACTTTTTAAAGTTTACATTATATTTGGATTTTTAACAATTATTTTACAATTTTCAGATAATTATTTCAAATGTTTTAAGCGATTTACAAATATTACATACAATAGTAGGACATA
>AYEL01087111.1:0-64413 GCA_000484575.1 Olivierus martensii
GTTTTTTTTACTGTATTATCCTAATTTAATGTATGAAGAAAATATGTATTTATTTCTTTTGATGTTCTATTATTAGTAATTTAATAGCCTAGTCTAGTTTTGTACAATGATTTATAAAAGTATGTAAATTTCACGTACTATAAGTACGCTTGGTGGTGTTACAGTCACCACAATGGTTCTTCCTGTTTGGCTGTTACTGGTGCGTCCTGTTTTTATGGTGATGTTAAAAGTTTTGGTGACTTGCTGGTTGTTGAACAAGTTGTTTGTGGAGCAGAGCTACGACGGGAGTTCTGTGGGAACTAGTACACTTTATTTGAAAGAAAGAATCAATTTATATTGTAAGCAGAAGGAGATAGAAATAAACGAGAGTTCACCAGGAAGTAAATCATTTGTGTTACAGATAAGTTCTGTTAATATTTATAGCTTAATAAAAAAGTGTGTTTTTTTTCTTACAATGGCTTGGTATTTGCCTTTTACTCAGCGCATTCAACTAGAAGTAGATGTTACGTGCCGCTTAACAGCAACAGTTCAGGTGTCGACTAACGCGGGGGATGGTGTCCCAAACCCACGAGGGCCCGGCCCTCATAAGTGGACTAAGAAGAACTGTGAGTTATTGTGAATTAAAGACATAGATTAGTGTTGTATGAGATAATTATCAGATTTTGTATTGAATTTAGTTATAGTGAAACAAGATTATTTTGTTTTGTGTGTAAATAAATTGGACTATACGAAATATAGCTGTATTCACTCTTTATTAATCTCTACGAACTCGTAAACCCACAAAACGTGACAATATGATACTCTTTTAATTTATAAATGGCATAACGCAAAATCATCAAAATAAAACCCCCAAAAAATTTTTTTGTTTTCATTTAAAAACAATGTAAATTGAGTGCAGTGCAAATCGAGGGCTAGGTGTACTTAATAATCAATTAGAAAAACAAGGTCTTAAAAGCAAAAATTATTTATTTTTGAAATGCTTTTGGCTTCCATCAAAGCCATCTTTTAGCTAACTCATAAAAATTTTAATATTTACAATTCCATTACGGCATGTTTTTATCACTATATTATTCTATTTAATTTACACTATTTTATTAATAAATACAGTGGTACTTCGACTTACGAATTTAATTCATTCCTGACAGCAGTTCGTAACTCGAAAAGTTGGTATCTTGAAACCCAGTTTTCCATTTTATCTTATGGTAAATCAATCAATCCATTCCCAGATTTAAAAATTTTGAAAACAATAAAAAATATGCATTTGTATATAATTATCATTTTTATTTTTTAAATATTAGATTTTACATGGTTTGTATAAAATCATCTTCCATTAAATAAAAAAAAAAAATCAATTTTCTCATGAATGGTTTGTACATATTGTCCAACTTTGCTTATAGTCTTCTAACTTACCAATAAACTAAAGCACTTTTAGCAGTTGAGATCACTAGATATAAACTGCTAAAAGTGCTTTAGTTTATTGGTAAGACTGGTTTGTCGTTCGGTTTTCGATTTCTTGTTAACAGTTGCTTCTTTTTGTCTCTTAGACTGTAACTCACATCGTGAGTTAAAAATTGGTTAATAAAGAATTCGATATAATTAGTAATTATTATATAGATCTGTAATATTAAAAGAGGACCTTTGAACCGATAGTGGTGGCTTAAAGAGGTTTGACTGTAGTTTAAAATATTCTTTAAATCTAAAGGTAAATATCTAAGAATCATTTTTAAATTTATGAATTGAACTAAATGTTATCAAATTGTTATCTGATAAATCAAAAATAATATGCATTTTATTTGATTCATTCAATAATAAAGTTTACTGAGATTTAAAACAATGATATCAAGAAACATCACATACAATGATGAAATGTAATAATTGAAACAAATAATACTAGTATATAATTTAATATTTATATTTTCATGAATATGATTTATTGGCAATAATAACAAATAAAAATTATTTAATGAAAAAAATTATGATAAGAATTGAAACAAGCTCAATAGTAGTTTTGTGGTGTTTAATCTCTATAGTTCTGATGATGATATTTAGACTGGGACTATCAAATCAGCCTGGTTATTTTGAATTTTTACTGGCCTCGATATTTCTTTAATTAAATAATTAATAAGGAATCAGATCAACCATCCTCACTTAGTTTAACCTAGTGATTGTAGCAAATATTATATGGCAATCTGATTTGAAGTTATTAGTGTAGATATTATACTTAACTCATTTATATAATTGATTTTTGATAAAATTTGATCTTTAATGTATTATAATTATCAATTTCTTTAGTGTTTGTCTTGTGCAGTTCAACTTGCCCCTGCTTTCTGTGTTCTGACATTTTGTTCATTGTGTTGTACCTCTTCCATGCTGGAGTGCCTGGTATCCTTTGGTGTTCCATCCTTCTAGCAAATTGAGGTGTTTTTTGTGACATTTTATTTCTGCCTTACTTATGAGTTATGAGGTATGGTCTATGTGGATTGCTAAGCTTTGTTACCCACCAAGTTTCTCCTGATGACTTCTAATTGTATACTGTATTCTTTGTCATCTGGCTCCTGGTCTGTTTTGCTGTTCCTGCATGTTGTGATCCTGTTCTGGAAGAAATGCCAATATCTGTTTTCTTTCATGTTTGTTTTGTATTTATGTTATCTTGCATTGTCAAGTCTTCCTAGTGAAAAGCTGACTTATTTTTCTCTTTTTAATTTTCATAGACTAAAAAATATTACAGTATTCTGTTTGTTTAAATATATATTATTTGTTTCATTTTCTGCATTGTAAGCAGCTTGTATTCTGTTACATTTCTTATTTGGATACTTCAATAATACTGGTAGTAGTAATTACCTCTAATTTCCTCTAGCAGCTTGCCATACTATCTTCTGGCAAGAATCTTTCATTTTTTTCCTATATTCTTCTCATTTTGTTCTTCAGTTTCTCAACCTGAGTAACCTTCTATCCCTTTCTTCTAAACAAATAATGGTTAACAGTAGTATAATCATTCTATCGCTTGAGTAATCTACTGCTTTGTACAGTACTTGACCATAATGTTGAAGTAATTTAAAGCACTAAAAAAGCAGACCTATTACATAAAAACCTTTAAACAAGTTTTTATTTAGAGGAGCACTTTCGGCTTATGCATCATCATCAGCTCTTTTACAAGAATAGGTCTGCTTTTTTAATGCTTTAAGTTACTTCAACATTATAGTATAATCATTCATTCAAATTAAATGTATACAATAAATTCTATACATGCAACTTTACCATCAATTTTTGAATCTAGTTTGTACTGTGTTAATTATAATGTATTGCAATTCAAAAACAAAGCTTTAGAAGCAGAGAAGTGTAGAGGCAGTACTGTATAGAGGAATATTTTTCTAATCAACAAGAATAACTTAGGAGAGCTCAGTGTATTTGAATGATTGTTTGAAAACTGTTTTTTTTTTTTTTTTTTTTCTGATTGTTTGCTTAGCCAAATTATTCATTATGAAAACTGTTTTTTTTTTTTTTTTTCCTGATTGTTTGCTGTCTGAAAATTTCTTAGACTAGAAAATGTTATAGTATTCTGTTTGTTTAAATACAAACTAGATCTAGTCTATTTATAGCTCCAGTTCAAATCTTGATCTTTATCTGAATCTCCTCTTTGTTATCAATTAAAATTATTTTCATTCAATTCTGCTGCTAATTTATTGTATAAATTTATTTTCTGATATTATGGGTGTTCTGTATTCAAAAACTTAAAAAATTTTTTATACTTTTTATATAAAATCCGTTACTTAATTTATTATCGTTTTTCGAACGATCATACCAGTTTAAAAGTTTTTGATTAATAATGATTACAAAAGTAACCAAAATGGTAAACATTAACTAGAAAAATTTTTATCATTAGCTACCCTATTATCTAAAAATACCTTGACCTGTTTTAAGTTTAAAAATATTACTATAAATATTTAATTCTTACTTTGATATATCATAAAGAATTTAATGTATTAATTTCTCAAACTATAGTTAATTTAATAATATCTTAAACGATTGATATGTACAGTATTTGATTATCTATTTGCATTTATTAAACCAGATACAAACAATTTAAGCTTGGTACTTCTTTTTATAGCAGGTAAACATTTCGCCATGTGCACGAACCGAATCCGACCGATCACGTGACTCTCACTTACATCATTGTTATTGACATAAAAAAAAAATCGATGACCTAGAATAAAAATGCTAATTTTCGAGACAACTACGATTATAGTTTTTATTTAAATAATTGCAATTACTTTTCTTTAAAATTATTTTAAAAATGAATTTAAAAAGCCCGCCGAAATTAAGATTAAAATGTCTAAAAAAATTTTTAGTTATGTACGACGTTAATTTTTATGCAATAATTTTAATCTATTGTATTTAGAAAACAAAGAAACAAATTATTTGTATAGCAGTAAAATGCAATTGTAAAATTACTACTATAAATTAATAGTCTAATAATTATAAATGTAGAAAATTAAATGTGATTTACTTAGCAAAATAATAAAGCTAAAAAAAATCTTTATTAAATATTTATTGCATGATTTGCAATCCATATATTAAATTTTATAAGCGAATTTTATCTGCAGAGAATAAAATTAAATAAATAACAATTTAAATTCAAAATCTAGATTTTATTTGAAAAGCTTTTAAATCGCAATAATAACGGATAAGTAAAAAAAAAAAAGTAGAATTTATAAGAACAAATCTGTAATGGGTTATTGTTAATTTGAAAGTATAGTAATAAATGAGAAAAAAATCCCTTTTCCATAAAGATCTTTAGGTCTGATCTACCTATCCAGCTGCCCATGATTCGATCTCATTCCGCATTCGGTCTCGTCAAATATTTATGCATTGTTTGTAACGAATCTTTTAACATTATGGGTAATAGTCAAGTCTCGGTCGGATCACTCTCCAGTCGAGATTGAATGAAAAAATATTTGACCGGAACGTGACAGAACTTATTTGGACCTGTACCGATAGTGTGAAGAACCTTCTCTGATCAATCAACAGTCATTCCAATGCTTTTATTTTTCTAAGGGCCGTTTGCGCGATTTTCGATTTAATCTGCAGAATAGTTATCGCTAGAATAACTCTAACCCGTTCGAAAAACTAAAGATTAACCTTGCTATCAAATTTTAATTTTCTATTAAGCGTTAAAAGTCACATTTTCTGTACAAAAACAAAAACTTTCCATTAAAATTTTAAAAATTCAAATATCCATAATTATTTACATTTTTAAGGGCCGTTTGCACGACTTTCGGTTTAATCTGCAGAATAGTTATCGCTAAAATAAGTCTAACCCCTTTCGAAAATCTAAAGATTAAGTACAGTGTGTTGCACGAGGCAAAAGATAGCTATCAGCCAGATAGCGTGAAGATAGTTACTGCGCATGCTCTTTACCATAGCAACTCGTTTGAATACGAAGGCGCCGATTAAGTTTACTATCAAAGATAGTATCTTTGTTTACTATTTTCTATATTTGCAGCTCGGCTTTCAGTCAGTCTGTAGTTCAACTTCAGCTTTTAGTTCATTATTTAAAAAAATATTCAGTATATACACCCAATTGAGTTTTTACACGATTTTGATTTAACATAAATTAGAAAAAAATTTCATTCTCTTTTTACACGATTTGTTTTAATACGATCGTCCCAAAAAGCAAAAGATGGCTATTATCCAGATAGCGTGAAGATAGTTACTGCGCATGCTCTTTACCATAGCAACTCATTTGTACACGAAGGCGCCGATTAAGTTATTTATTATTTTCTATATTTCCAGCTCGGCTTTCAGTCAGTCTGTAATTCAACTGCAGCTTTTATACCCTTTTCAACGAAACAAGAACTTTCGAGGCCAAATTCGATGAACGACGAGTCTTTACAGTTAGGGTTAACGATAAGCGATACGATGTAAAACGGATCGCCATAGAGAATTTATCATCATTTTCGATTTGATGTTTGATTTAAAAACATAGTGGACGGGTCTTTACAGTTAGGGTTAACGATAAGCGATACGATGTAAAACGGATCACAGATTACGGATCGCCATAGAGAATTTATCATCATTTTCGATTTGATGTTTGATTTAAAAACATTAATTAGATTAAAATATTTTAATTTTTATTTTATAAATACTAAAATGCCTTTTCTTTCCAAGTGTTGACAATTTAACTGGCGTGTTTTCCATTTTCAGGTCATCGTCTGATGCAGGGGTGGGCAACTTTTTTTTTTATAGGGGGGCCGTATAGAAAAATTTATGGTGGACCACGGGCCAAAACAAAAATATGTTTTCCATTTCCAGGTCATCGTCTAATGCAGGGGTGGGCAACCTTTTTTTTTATAGGGGGGCCGTATAGAAAAATTTATGGTGGACCACGGGCCAAAACAAAAACAATTGATAATAATAGTATTTATTTAAAAAAGAGAAGGTACAGATATGTAAGTATATATAGCGTTGGTATTAGATAATAAAATAATGTGGCCCGCGGGCCGGAGGTTGCCCACCCCTAAATGTTTTGCTTCCTTCGATTACAATTCTTTTAATTGTCGATACAGAAATAACAATATCGAATGAAGTTTCGTTGAAGATGTCATTTCGCAAGATTTCTGCCTTTTAAACTACAGTACTTATATACATTTAAACTTACAAACAACTGTATTATCCGCCATTACTGCTAAATACTGCTAAAGGATGATGTCGTTATATACATTTAAAATAGCAATTCTGGTTTGATTGAACAATGTTTCTCCTCGCTTACAAACAACTGTATTATCCGCCATTACTGCTAAATACTGCTAAAGGATGATGTCGTCATTCGTTGTATATATTTAATTTTAAGCGATTAGAGATTTAATTTAATATTTAATAACATAACCATGAAATGTAAAGTATTAATTTAGCAATCACAGATTAGATATATAAATCGGTTATTCTATTGGATGAATTGATCTTTGCAATCCATAATCACGCTCTCTACCATATTCCATATAAGGCAGGTCATCTTTCGTTGAAAAGGGTATAGTTCATTATTTAAAAAATATTCTGCATAATCTTTGCAATCCATAAGCACGCTCACTACCATATTCCATATAAGGCAGGTCATCTTTCGTTGAAAAGGGTATAGTTCATTATTTACAAAAATATTCAGCATATATACCCAGTTGTGTTTTTACACGATTTTGATTTAACACAAATTAGAAAAAATTTCATTCTCTTTTTACATGATCTGTTTTAATACGATCGTCCCAAATTCTAAGAAAAAAAATTTTTCGTATTACAGTGAATGCAACGCTTGCTTCGCATTATTCACCTCCATATATGCAACGCTTTCTTCGCATTATTCACCTCCATATTGTTGTTTTTGATTACAAATAGAAAAGAAATTCCTGAGAAATTCCCCAATTTATATGTATAACTTCAATAGGGATTTTGTTTTGTCTGCATTTTGAGTTTGGTGTTTAAAATTGTTGTTTCTGATTACAAATAGAAAAGAAATTCCCCAATTTATATGTATAACTTCAATAGGGAATTTGTTTTGTCTGAATTTTGAGTTTGGTGTTTAAAGTGAAAAGTAACATTTTGATGTTTAATGGTATAAAAAAAAATAAAAGTTAAAATCAAAATTTTATGATGTGTAATTCATATTATTTTACATAACTTTTGTGTTTAATGAATAAGTAACACGCTCTTTTTGGTATGGTTTTACATTAGCGCCAGATAAACGAAAATAATACCGATCGAAAGATGACGATGAATAAGGAAATCTTTCCAAAAGGACTGCATTATTATCTGATGCGGAGGTCGAGAAAATGAACAATAAAATTATATTTCTCTACAAGCAGTACCTGCAGTACCTAAACCGATGCGCGCCGCCATTTTGTAAACCTATCTTGGAAAAAAATCTTTATCATTAAAGAATTAAAAATTAGCGCCTCACAGACTGATGATTAAAATACGAATCGGCAATTCCGTTGTGTTAAAGATTCATTGAAAAAACTACTATATCTCGGATTTCAAACCAAGTTTTCAAGATGGCGGCACGTAACGGTTTAGATATTGTATGTGGAAAAATATAAATTCATCGTTCATTTTCTCGAATCCTGCATCATATAGAAGTGCAGTCCTTTTGGAAAGTTTTTCTCTACTGGTCGTCGTCTTTCGATTGGTACTATTTTCATTCATATGGCGCTAATATAAAATTGAACCTTACTTTTCTTTTCAAATGATAATTAACTTTATATAATATTTTTTCTATATATGTGCAATCTTTATGAAATAAGTGCAAGAACGTATAAAATAATAGGATTCTAACATGATTTTTCATAGGATTTATTATATTATTTCTGGAACCAATCTTCTATTTTTTACCATACAGTATATTTTTTACACGCATTTTTCGGGAACGTATCTATCGTGTAAAAACAAATTAGGTACAATTGTCGCCTTACCGAAGCACGGCGAAAGAAATACACATCGAAAGGGAGGCTGAAACACGCAAAAAGTCCCTAATGGACCAGAGGTCAAAGGTCAAACGTTTACGAGATATAGACCCGCAAAGTTCCGCTTATTGCAAATGGTGCATGTGGTTTGGCTTGTGCCTGGCTTCGCTGCGGTCTGCGAAGCGACGCGTCCCGTTCCCGTACTACCTATGCCGCCTAGATGCCTCTGTATCTCGTAAACGTTTAACCTTTGACCCCTGGTTCTTTAGATATTTTTTGCGTGTTTCGGCCCCCTTTCGATGTGTATTTCTTTCGCCGTGCTTCGGTAAGGCGACAATCTACCTCTAACTAGATTTGAAAATATAGATCTGTGGTAAGATTCTAGTTGAGTCATAGCACGCGGTTATATAATAAGCGACCGTCCACTCGAAATTACAATCTTAATTTTTGATTATATGATAGATTCTAATAAAAACATCTTGATAGCCCAGATAGTTTTTTATTATCTGGTGCGGACGTTGAGAAAATGAACGATAAAATTATATTTTTCTATAAGCAGTACCTAAACCGAAGCCCGCCGCCATTTTGAACTTATTTTGAAAAAAAATCTTTATCATTAAAGAATTAAAAATTAGCGTCTCGCAGACTGATGATTAAAACACAAATCAGCAATTCCGTTATGTTAAAGATTCATTCAAAAAACTACTATATCTCGGATTTCAAACCAAGTAAACTTATTTTGAAAAAAAAATCTTTATCATTAAAAGAATTAAAAATTAGCGTCTCACAGACTGATGATTAAAACACAAATCGGCAATTCCGTTATGTTAAAGATTCATTCAAAAAACTACTATATCTCGGATTTCAAACCAAGTTTTCAAGATGGCGGCACGTACCGGTTTAGATATTGTATGTGGAAAAATATTATAATTTCATTGTTCATTTTCTCGAATCCTGCACCATATAGAAGTGCAGTCCTTTTGGAAAGTATTTTTACATATTGTATTTGTAAATGCATTTGAGGGGCTGCTTAATTGTTACAGCTTTGAGGCAATAATACCTATATATCCGACACTGGAACTAAATTTTACTTTTGTCCCATACTATTAATTAATATAATGCCATTTTTAAAGTGTTTTTTACGCTTATTTACAAATACAATATGTTTTCCACATATATTGTCCATAAAGTCCTTATGAAGAGCTTGATAGAGAATAGTATATTGAAAACTGTAGAAGCATTGGGAAAAAGTCAAGAATTAATGGTTTTTTGGAATAAAATTTTTGAAATGAAAAATGCAGTAAAAGAACAAATGTGTCCTAATTTAACAACATTAGTTAAAGCTGTACTGTGCCTCCCTTATTCATCAAAACAACTGAAAGAATATATTCAGCAGTGGCAATAAATAAGAATAAAATAAGAAATCAACTACAAACTCCTTTGATGAATGGATTCCTTTTGATAAAAGAAAATTGAAATATTCATCAACAACAGATTTTACTATTTATGAAAAGTTAATTAATGTAGTAAAATCTGCTAAAAATAATGAATAAATACTTCCAGTTTTTCTCTTGTGAGTGTAAACTCCTGATGACTATAGGAAAAGTCAAATTGAGTTTTCTTATAGTCATCTATGAGTCATCAATTCAATTTTCATTTTTTTTTTCCTTTTCATATTTGTCGTACAAGTTTTAATTTAGCGATTTTACATCGAGTTTATTTATAAATGAATCGCTAAATTAAAACTTAAGAAGATAGTAATATTGTAAAATGCTCTAAATAGAATGAAACGAAAGCAAATAAAAAATTAGCACTTTTTCAGATTTAGGAACATTTTCCTGTATAAGTTGATACAAAATATTTTTTCTGGGTGGTCATCTTGACCACCACCTGACAGCACAGGTACGCGTATTTTAGTTTTGCCGAGGAAGTCCTCTCGAATGATACCTTTTTCCTGCATAAGTTGATACAAAATATTTTTTCTGGGTGGTCATCTTGACCATCACCTGACAGCACAGGTACGCGTATTTTAGTTTTGCCGAGGAAGTCCTCTCGAATGATATTTTATGTTTTTTTTTTTTTTTTTAAACTCGTATTAGTATAGATATTTACTATGTATACTGGTGTTCAATATACCGATGCTCAATATTATTTCGCTTCGTGACTATCGTGAGTCCGAAACAAGCCCTTCCACAGGCTACCCACCCCTGCGGAAGGGTCAGCCGGATTGTGGAGGACGATGATCGACGGGCCGGGCCCAGACCCCATGATAAATATTTTCAAGGGGTGGGACCCGAGACTCGAACCCGGGTCCTCCAGAGTGGAAAGCCAAAGCGTTTCCACGCGGCCAATGAGAGACCAAGTAGTAGATGATTTTATAAATTTAATAAAAGTAGTAATCAATAAATATTTAATTAATAATTGATCAATCTATTTTTCAGAGACCGAGTATTTCACGTCTTACGGAAAGAAATACGGTATTATTCGGTCGTCTGCATATATTTTAAATTTGAGAATTTAATATTACTTTCTATTATTTATACTTTTTAATTATGTTTAGATACATACAGTATTCATAAAATGATATTTATTAAATTTGCTCAACTTTGCCTGTACAATATACACCTATTATTCGGTCGTCTGCATATATTTTAAATTTGAGAATTAAATATTACTTTCTATTATTTATACTTTTTAATTATATTTAGTTACATACAGTATTCATAAAATGATATTTATTAAATTTGCTCAACTTTGCCTGTACAATATTCGTAAAACCCGAAATGCGAAACGATTATTCTGAATCAATCACTTATATTTCAGCAAAAATGGCGGCGGTCAGTGTGAGTTTTGAAATGTAGTTTTGTTTGACGTTTTAATTTTTAACTCTATAGCATTTATAATTTATCTATAAATATTTATAGGTACAGTTACAGAAAATATTAGAATTTCCGCCTCAGCAAAGATGCACTGAATTGTCAAGACTTTTACAAGAACTAAGTTTAAAAGTTGAGTTAACGTTTTTGGGCAAGATTCTGCTTTTCACGGAATCCGAGATTTTTGCATAATATTTTTAGTCATATTACTAGTAGTAAATCGGTATATAAATCAATCGCGAAAACGGAACCGATAAGTAGCTATATGAAAAAGTACTTATCACAACGAAGTATCGATACCTGTGCGCGACGCCATCTTGAAAGGAACAATGTTTTGCGCGACACTTTCAAGATGTAAAATTACACGAATTAGTGTTATAGAAGAGCGATTTCGTTATATGAATACGTGTTATAGAAGAGCGTTATACGGGAGTTTGCTGTAATACATCTTGAAGGTGTCACGCAAGAATTATATTCAAACTCCTTGGCAAGAACTTTCAAGATGATGTAATTATACATCTTGATTCAAATATATATTATAAATTACAGTATGAAGTGGGAGTGAAGATTGGGGGTCGGACAATAAGCAACCCCAGGTTTGCTGACGACACGACTTTGCTGGTGGAAAGCGAGAAGGACCTGAGGCGGATGATCATGAAGCTAAAAAATGAAAGTGAGAAGATGGGATTTCAGTTGAACATCAAGAAAACAAAAATTATGAACACTGCCGCCAAGGAAGTCCATATAAACATCAACAATGAGGAGATCGAGCTGGTCGACGGTTTCATCTTTTTGGGCTCCAAGGTAGACTGCAATGGCGACTGGCGCCCCAAAATCACACGAAGAATCACCCTCGGGTGCACAGCGATGATCAACATGGACCCAATTTGGAGGTGTAAGGATGTCTCAATCACTACCAAGTGCAGACTGTCACCACCATTGTGTTTCCCATTGCCACCTATGAGTGTGAGACCTAGATCCTAACAAAGGCAGACAGGAGAAAGATTGATGTGTTTGAACTGTGGTGCTGGAAAAGACTCCTGAGGATCCCCTGGACAGTGAGGGTCACTAATAAGTCAGTCTTTGAGCGCATCAATCCCGATTTTTCCCTGGAAGGCAAGATCACCAGGCATAAACTGACTTTTTCGATCATGTGATGCGGGCCAACTTGCTGGAGAAGGATGTGATGCTGGGGAGGATGAGCGGAACAAGACCTATAGGAAGACTGAAGACCCATTGGCTGGATACAATCAAGAAGGACTCGGGCAAGAACATCGAGGAACTGCGGGACAGGAAGACATGGAGGGATATGACCCATAGAATAGCCAAGAATTGGACACAATTGAATGGCTAGGATTGATTGATTGATTGATTGTATATACAGTGATACCTCGGTTCACGAACACAATCCGTTCCTTGCATGGTTAATCATATCAAAATTTGGAGTAATTCGGTAGTGTTTGTACATTAGCGATAGTATCCATTATTTTATTTTTTCTTTTCGAGTAGAATTTTACAAATGTGGGCCTTGAAACTGTAATTTACTGTATTTTAGTTTATGCGGCGGGTCGTATAAAATGCCTTCGCGGGCCGCCTTTTGCCCACTCTGGCTTAAGCAGTATAGTCCATCTTCTTGTTGAAGATGAAAAGTAATTATATACATTTTGAATAAAACAAAAATATTGCATGCACTGCTTCCGGACAAGATTCTACGGCATAAGTGCCAGTTAAATTTAATGAATAATTGTGGGGCCCGAGGTCCGGCCCGCTGGAGAATGTCACTTCTCACCCGATCGTAAGTTATCGAAGTCGACAACTTTATAGTCAGCATCGGGTGAGGAGGTCCCTTCTCCGGCCGGGTCCGAGATGCTCCGTTTTCCCTATCCCCTGAAATGAAAACAAACACGTTTGATGTAAACCGCACAAGTACTCCGGCATTGTGTAGGTGTTCGGAGGGGTTGTGCGAAATTACGAGACAGAGGTCGAGATGTCACCTTACCTGGAAAAGGGGAGAGATGTACTTGTTTATTTATTCATAAAAAGTGTAGAAGGGGAATCTGAACAAAGAAAGTTCAGTTGGTTCCAGTCCGCCGTGTAGGGCAGTTGGTATCAGTCCACAGGACAGTAGACAGTTGGTCCTAGCCCGCCGAAGAATACAGTCGGATCCAGCCCGTGGTGGAAGTCAGCCCGTTGTTGCCGTAGCAGACGATTTCGTTGATCTCGCCCGACCTTATAGAGGTAGTGCTGGCTACGCAGTTCCAAACTATCGTCTCTTGAAGATTCGTAAATTGTCTAATTTCGAGACGGAAGAACTGTGAACTTTAGTTAACCAGCAAGTTCAAAGGAATCAGTTCCGTTATATCTGTTCGAGGACCCACATCCGAGTGCCCCGACAGATCCGAACTCCAGTATCCACCAACTAAAAGCCGAGCTGAACTGTACATAAATTTGTTCGCAAAGGATGTTCGTAAACCGATTTGTTCGTGAACCGAGACGTTCGTGATCCGAGGTATCACTGTATAATATATAAATCCATAAATTGCATGAGTAACTTATGGATTTCAGCATAAAATCATAATCCATATAATCAGAAGAATAATTCCTGGCATATTTTTGGCTTTTAAAGCAAGGTGTAAAACATAGCAGGTTTTCATCATTACGATGATGGTCACGTGACGTTTTATTTCTTGTTCAAATATGGCAGTGGTACATGGTTTATTTACCAATTCTGAGGTAAATTTTTGGAAATATCTTCTAATCGGTGCCGCTTTTGCCCATGGTTCTATTATAATTTTTGACCAGTTTGATGAGATCTATCGAATCAATTCCGTGAAAAGCAGAATCCAGCCGTTTTTTGACAAATATAATTTTTTAATTAAAATAAAGTTTTAATTTATATTATAACCATTACAGATATTAAGTTTTTTTTTATTATACCAAGTGAATAATATTTTAAATATTTATAAAACAATCAGTTCATACAGGTTTCCTATATTGTGTATAACGAATTATTCTATTTTTTTTGCCCAGTTTTTTCCCTATTTAAAATATCTTGTATCATAGGATATTTTACATGGGAAGAAAAATGTTAATCAAAATTCATCAAAAATGATATATTTTTGTAAACATTAATTCTTAACTGATAACATTATTAATCCATTGAATAAACTGATATTTTGATACATAAACTGAAAATGTTTTTTTAATATTTTGAATTCAAATAAAAGTTTTATTACTATTATTTTTATGTTTATAGTGAGATTTGTTAGATTCTTTAACAGTCAAATCTAAAGATACATAATATCATCATTTATATATTGGAAAATTTCATCTTTAATATCTTTCTGAACTGTAGTTTCATATTAATTGTTATAATGATCATTTAATCTTTCTTTATTTCTAATTTGAGATGATAGCTAATTGATATTTAAAAGATACAATAAATTGATTATAGAAGCTTATCCTATTATCAACAAAAAAATACATAAAAAACATAAGCATTAACAAGATAAAAAAATTTATTTCTAAAATTTTTCCTTTTGTTTTATACATTATTATAGATAAATCATTTAAATCAATGGTTTCCAAACTTTGTGTCTGCATCCCCTTTCATAAATCAACATTTATTTAGTGGATTACATGATCCAAATAACCCTAACTAGCCAAATTTCCTCTAGCGATTTATTTTTGAAATAACTGCCAATTTAATAATTAATTAATTATTAATCCAACAGATGGTGGCACTGTAGCATAAATTAATTAATTATTAAATTGGCAGTTATAACTAAAGTAAATTGCTAGGAGAAATTTGGCTAATTAGGGTTATCTGCATCTCCTTTTTTTTCATAAAAACTTGGTACACCACTTCATTTTCATAATAGTCTAATTTTATAAATACTTTCTATTTACAATTTAATAATACAAAACAATATATAAACAATATACCATATTTTGTATAAATAAAGTTTTTATACATAAAAAAAATATATTTATTATGGTTTAATAATTTTAATACAATTAAACAAATCTTACACAAAAAAAAAAAACAAAAAATAGAATATATGAATACTACATAATATTTAATCAGTGAGTGGGCTTGTTTTTCAGCACAAATTCAAAGTGGATGTCATTGAAGATGATATAATTCTTTTTCAATCACTAAATGAGATTGATATTTTGTCTATAAAACAGCTACAGCAGAAAGTTTCTGGATACATGGATATTTGTACTGTATTTATAACCCTTTTGTTGATTCAGTTCGTTTTGACATCAATTTGAATTGTATTGTTTCAAAAATGATGTTTTTGTTAATTCTTGCACACCCTCTTGCAATAGACTAGCACCCCACAGTTTGGAAAACACTGATTTAAATGAGCTATCTGAAATACCAGTTGATAAATGGCTAATATTTTTTATACAGAACATTTTCAAGTTTATATATGACAGCACTTTATTCTATTTACAAAAATATTTTTCTTTAACTTCTAAATTAAATAAAAGCACTTACAACATATAGGAAAACTTTAATGCAGAAATGAACTGTTCATTATTTAGAAGTTTATTTATTATATTTAGAAGTTAAAATAAAGTGGATAATAGTAGATAAAGTAAAGCAAATATTTTTCTTTTACTAAAGGTAATTTTACAAAACTATGTTTAAAATATAAAATTCATTTTCAATGAAGTTTCCAAATAGATACTGATTTCAGTTAAATTTAAAGAAATTTTTGCTTATAAGTAAAGCTATCATAATATATCTTTTAAAAATAAAAAGATGTCATGCATTTGCAAAAAGTTTGTTTGCATAGAGTTTATCAAATTTTGCCATTTGGAATAATTAATACAAATTTCATAGGATATAAATATGGCAGACTATAGAAATAGTAAAGCTTGTTCTCAATTCCTTACCATGAATGAATTTGTTACATATACATAGGATTGTCTGATTTAAATTTTATAATATGAGATGATATAACTGAAATGACAAAATAAAAACATATCTTGTATGAAATCATATAGATATGAACCTGCATTTAATTATTACTCCAAAAAATTATTCTGAATGAAATTAATAAATTATAGTGTAATTGAACATGTTTGAATTTGAAATTAAAATGACAATATGTTCACACTAAGCAATGTACATATTACTATCTTGTTTAGGATGTGATTACAACCTTAGGTTTTCTTATATTATGCTTCTAATCACATTTTCTATTATTGAATGTATTGGTATTATTTATGGATGGTTTTATGGATTTTGTTGCACGTATTTATCCATCACTATTGTTGATTATAAATATCAATTTTTGCGTCAAACTAATACAAAATGAAAAGGAATAATAAAAAAAGAACATATTATATTGATAAAAAAATTTTATAATCTTTAATCTTTTAGTTTTTAAATGAAAAAATATGCATGCACAAACAAAAAAAATCTTAAATTTACATATTGATTGAAGAACATTAGTTGAAGTAAAATGTTCTAAACTTATACTGAAACTATCTTAGATATATCAAGTATACTTGACTTTGGAATATAAAGCATCACAGATTAAATTATTATGTATTCCACATATATACTTCACATCATATTTAGCAATGCCATAACAATAATATGCACTACTATACAATAAAATAATTGATAATTGTAAACTTTAATAAATTTTCTAAAAATTTCAGTTTTAAAATTTTTTAGGAAGGAGTTCTATAGGTAATCTCAGTATATAACATAAACAGTATGAAACATCCATTGCTAAAATTATGACACTATTGTAATGATATTTAACATTGCTATGGAGCTTTCAGGATGGTCAGGCACAGGTTTAAGCCTTAAATGCCTTAGTCAGGATTTTTGACATCAGTTGGGTTTGTGTCCCCCCCAACAACACAGTTGATTCTGTTGATTCTCACAGTTGGCCAGATAAACGTGGTTGTGGCATAAGGACGGCGGGAGAACCAGTAGACAAATAAGTCACACCAAGTTAACAATAATAACAATTTATGTTTAATGTGAGAGAGACTCCTTTACATTCATTTATATATCAATTATTTAACATATCATCTGGGAGGATAAATACCTTATCGTTGAAGTCTTGACATTGGTAAGACTGTCGATGATCTATCGATGACTTTGATTTAATCTCTGATGCAGATGTAGAAGATGAGTTTGACTATGGTGAGGGAGGAAACGAAGAATAACGATGATGTTCGAGCTTCAGGAGAAGGTGGAAAGAGTTCTCAATGGAGACCAATGGTGAATGGTGATCTATCGATGACTTTGATTTAATCTCTGATGCAGATGTACAAGATGAGTTTGACTATGGTGAGGGAGGAAACGAAGAATAATGATGATGTTCGAGCTTCAGGAGAAGGTGGAAAGAGTTCTCAATGGAGACCAATGGTGAATACTGACGGACAAGCAAAGAGGTAAACTCAGTTGCGAAGGACGGAAGGACTCGGAAGAAAAATGGCATCGATGGATGGGATGAATAGGAAGAAGACAGAGACAGACTAGGAAGACCAATGTACGAAATTAGGAAAAAGAACCCAATTCTTTGTTGTTCAGGAGGTTTTTATATCATTGATCTTCTCCTCCCCCCATCGGTCGAAAAGCAGGCAGTCTGGGCCTCAAAGTGACCCTTCTTGGCTCGGGTTTTTCTCTCAGACCTTATCCAGACCTGATAACCTGTACGTTGTACAGGGTACCTGTAATTGTCACCCGAATAAAGATTATTTTTGATGTGGTTTCCAGTGCAGTCCCCTTATCTTCATGCTTTATGATAACTATGATTATTCTTATTCTTAATCATTGTCTCTTGTATGTGATGTTTTTCATTAGTAATATTGATAAATGCTATTAATTACTCTGTTTTCATCTTTCGCTGAATCACGTGACCTTCACATATTTTTTGTTCGATCACGTGATTCTTTTCTATTATAATTTAATAAATTAAATGATGATAGAATCTTTTAACAAACTTAATATTTGCAGTTATTTGTCTTTTTAAAGTCTGTAATATGTATGTTTTCAGAATTTATATTAACAATAATTTTATGATGTATATTTTATATATTTTCAGGATCTTCAAACTATATATCCATTGATTATTGAAAATTTATTTGGTTATGGTACTACTAGAGTAAATAATGGATGGGGATTAAACAGAATAACAGCAATGAATAGACCAAGAGATTTTGAAGCATTAAGGCATTTCTTAGGACCAGATGGACCATTATTACATTTATCATATAGATTACCAATATTAGGAGATGGACAACTAAAATATGAATTTCCATTTTCTTGCTTGCCAGTAAGTAATAGATTTTAACATGATTGAAATTCTAATTTTGTATCTGTTTAAATTAAACATAACATCCAATAAAGTATAAATTAATATTGAATTATTGATTTTTGTTTGTCATTGATTTTTAGTTTTATAAATTAAATAGAATAATTTAAGTGTTCAAATTAAATGTTTCAAATAATAAAGAAATTGAATTATTATACAGCTTTTTATTTTAAATTTAATATTTGGTCAAAATATGATATGTGTTACTATAAATGTGTACTGACAAGGAGACTCCACGGGTCGTGACTCGTCGATTTTGACGAAAAAATTTGTGCGTGCAGATCTCCACTAATAAAGTTCATTGGGCCAGCCATTCGACGCAATACTCAAGCAAACTCCAGAAAAAAATTCGTAAAGTTTGACCAAAACCAATTCTGACTTATATACGCGCCCTTTTAAAATACTACATGATGTAGCCGTAGCCTACTCGGTAAGATGCACGCTTCGTATCCCTATGGTCGTGGGTTCGAGGCGCGATGGTTTTTGTTGTTTTTTTTTCTTCAAATTTTCTTTTTTTATTTTGTTGTAAATTTATGGGTATGCTTTAATATTTATTTATTTTCGAAAATAAATTTTTAAAAATATTTTTATCATGGCTAAAAGCTTCAAATTTGTTGCAGTCATTTCTGTTATTAACGTAATATTATTCAACGCACTTTTTAAAGAATAAGTTACATTCAATGATAAATTCAGCTAATAAATAGTGCATTTATTTTTACTTGTTAGCATTAAAAACCGATTGCATTATATAGAGAGAACAATTATAATTTCAAAATGCAAAAACTTTATTTTTAACTTTACAGATACATTTATGAAAAAGTTTAAAGCATAAATAAAGTTTTTGCAATTTGAAATTATAATTGTTCTCTCTATATAATGCAATCGGTTTTTAATGCTAACAAGTAAAAATAAATGCACTATTTATTAGCTGAATTTATCATTGAATGTAACTTATTCTTTAAAAAGTGCGTTGAATAATATTACGTTAATAACAGAAATGACTGCAACAAATTTGAAGCTTTTAGCCATGATAAAAATATTTTTAAAAATTTATTTTCGAAAATAAATAAATATTAAAGCATACCCATAAATTTACAACAAAATAAAAAAAGAAAATTTGAAGAAATAAAAACAACAAAAACCATCGCGCCTCGAGCCCATGACCATTGGGATATGAAGTGCACATCTTATCGAGTAGGTTACGGCTACATCATGTAGTATTTTAAAAGAGTGCGTATATAAATCAGAATTAATTTTGGTCAAACTTTACGAATTTTTTTCTGGAGTTTGCTTGAGTATTGCGTCAATGGCTGGCCCATAAACTTTATTAGTGAAGATCTGCACGCAAAAATTTTTTTCGTCAAAATCGATGAGTCATGACCTGTGGAGTCTCCTTGTGAGAGAAATACCAATAGATATCTCATCATTCATTATTAATGATAGATGTTAATTCTCTGTTATGTATTTTGCAATTTTGCAAAATACATAATAGATCAGGGGTGGCTAACCTATGGTGCTTGCGCCAAAAGTGGCACATTGCATGATTAGAAATGGCGCACTGAACCACAGAGAAAAATTTTTTAAAAATTTCTTTTCTTATATGATTTACCTATATATATTATAAATCTGCACCAAAAGTGGCACATTGCATGATTAGAAATGGCACATTGAACCACAGAAAAATTTTTTAAAAATTTCTTTTCTTATATGATTTACCTATATATATTATAAATCTGAAACATTCACTGTATTCACTGCATATGGTAGACTATTCACTTATAACACAAGAACGACTGAATGGATTTTTATGTTTCATAAAAATCCATTCAGTCATCCTTGTGTTTTTAGGGATTTATGCAGGAAGGTTTAAAGACAGGTATTGATTATTAGAAATTGATTTTATATATTATAATTGGCGTTAATTGCTTGATATAAAATCCAAGATGGAAGATTAATACTATTTGAGCAACCTCATTGGCTTACAGTGATCACGTGACAGGTTAACTGGATGATATCATTGGATTACTATGATCGTGTCTTTGGTAATTGAGCGGTCTCATTGGATCATAATGGTCACCTGATTGTTGCACGTGACCCCAATGAGATTGCTCAGTTACTAAAATTAATGGTGGATATCAAGTACTGTGCTGTATATTATTTTGTTATATATGGTGATATATATATATATACATCCATATAAATCTAACTGTTAAATACTGTATATCCATATTATTATATTTTAAAAGGGCTGAAAAGGGGTATAAATTTATATGGTGCATCTTAACTAAAAAATGAAAAAATTGACGGATGAACTATAAAAGGTTGGCCACTCCTGTAATAGATGAATGTATTTTGCAAAATTGATGATGATGTTGATTGTATAAAAATTGTTGATGAGTGATTTTTCATATTTTATATCAAATAAATAAAACAGAGGTATAAATTTATACGGCGCATCTTAACTAAAAAATGAAAAAATTGATGCATGAACTATAAAAGTTTGGCCACTCCTGTAATAGATGAAAGTATTTTGCAAAATTGATGATGATGATGATTGTATAAAAATTGTTGATGAGTGATTTTTCATATTTTATATCAAATAAATAAAACTAAATTTATATTTTTAATAATGATGATGTAATATTTCTTATACAAAAATCAAGCCAATTACCATGAAATAAGTTTTTTATTATTAAAAAATATTTTTGACTTCAGCATCAGTTTAAAAAATATCAGAATTCTTTTATAAACTGATATTGACCAAAGATTAAAGTCAAAAATAGTTTTTAATAATAAAAAAGACTTATTTCATGATACTTGTTTTAATTTTTGTATATTTTTGTGATCCAGGATTATGATATTATTTGGACCATTTATTAAGAAAGTGAGGTAAGTCCATTTTTCTTTGTATTGAAATATTTAAGAGTTTACATTTCAATCAATTCAAAAATATTGATAAAGTCTAGTAAGTTTGTCCACATTTCTATGAATTTAAATATACATAAATTAATTATACAAATGGTTTTTATGAGAATTAACTAAACCAAGTATTGGTTTTTTGGGCCACAAATGGACTTATACCATTTGCATAATTATTAAATTGTTCAAAACATTAAATTTTAATTTCAGTTGAACAGAGCTATGTTTTAGTTCAGCTTTGTTTATAAATAAGAATAAGATAGAAAATACTATTATTTAATCTCAATATTTATTTATTTATTGCTAAATTATATTTATAAGTTTAACATTAGACTCTGTTTATACTTCAGCTTTTTATGTAGAAGTGTTTTGCAATATTCATGATACATAGGAGATATGTAAGGCAATAACTGCATCATATCTTTATATTTTTAAATGGAATGGGTCTAGCATTTTTATAATATGAAAGTGCTGAATAATGGATGTATTAAATCAAAAGTTCCACTGATGATAAAAAAATGAATAATGCATATGGTGCTGATTGCAGATGATTTTTATTTTATTTTTATAGTATAATGGTTCAATGAGAATTGAGGATGAAAATTAACAATTTGAATTTTAATAGTTTCATAATAAAAATTATATTGCAGAATTGTATTCAGACAATTTACCCATACATTTGTATATGCAATATCATGTTCAAGAATGCATAAATATGATTAAATATTTTTTATTAATTCATAGATTTTCATAATACATGGAGAGGTCTAATTGTAGAATTCTCCAATTTAACATCTTAGTTTACCAAGTGTTTAAAGACTACAGGAAAAGGACTTACATCACTTTCATAATAAATGATTATGCAGTTTTGCTTACTGATGAATTTTTAATTGATCAAAGCATATGAAAATTTTAATACATAAACTATAAATTGTCTATAAATAAAAAATTCACACAAAATTATATCTGAATTATTGTTTTTTTCAATTTTTTCCAAAAATGGACTTATACCACTTTCTTAATAAATGGTCCATATATAAGAACTGTAAAAGGTTGGGCATCCCTGTCATACATATATATGTTTTGGCGTCCCCGACTTCGGGTTAAGAATAAATTTTAAATTACAGATAAAATTTACAACGACTAGAGGAAAACTCGTACACCCGTCTGTCAATTAAAAAATTTTAATTGCAATGAAGAACTAGCCTTGGAGTCTGCGCTTTGTAAATAATAAATATGATAAGTGGCATACAGAAAATATGAGATTAACTAACTTTTGGTAATCACCCCGCTTCTTTTCGGTTCGTATGTATACGATAAAAGTTCGAAGCCTGATAAATCTTTGAATTTATTGGTAAATCCTAAATCTTAGGATTTATCAATCTTAAGTGGGATAGTAAAAGTATGAATTATCTAGTAAAATATTTAAACTGAATTTTTACCAAGAAATAATTGGGAGTTGTCAGATTTATATGAGACTGCTTTTACCAAATCTCTTAATATTTTATGGAATTTAGCTATATATTTTAATTTCAATAAAATAATTCTATCAACATAAATTAAAGAAACAAATAACTCGACTATATTTAAAACAATTTCCTACAATAAATTGAATTTATTTTTAAAATTCTCATATTCCAATTGGTTATAAATTACTTGCGCTTTACTCTTAAGTTATTTGTTGCGATAAGATTGATTATTACGACATTCAGAATTGCACGCGAAAGAGAATTTGCAAAAGCGCTTGTAACGAAAATATTCAAAAGATGATAGGCAATTTTCTCCGGGGCTCGGAGATCGACAAATTTTCCCGATATAGGCTATCGGTACGATCTATTGTTTGGCTGACTCGCCTGTCAATTAATTCAATTTGGCAAAGCGAATCTATTTTGTTATATAGCATGCGTTTCACTACAAACACTTTTTCAATGTTTTCATTTCTTTAGACATAGCTCGAGTAACGTCAAATACATAAGGATGATTCAATGATGGCGTTTTTATACTTTGTTCCATAATCAATAGCAATAAGAATATTGTGAATCACATCAAACTGTTCGTCAAAATAAACAAGAATTTCTTTTTTCCAGCAAATCTTGGTGTGCTATGAGTTTCTCTTCACCATGGATATTCAGAATATCAATATCGTTTCAAATGTCTAAAGTGAATGGATTGTATACAGCCATGTTTTTCATCTTTCATTTCAGTCAACGGTGTATTATATTTTTCATTAATCAAATAAAAACTGTTGTCCTTTTTATTATTCATTGATTCACTTAAAAGTGCAAAATCTTTTATACATATCATTCATTTGGACGGACTAGAACAAGACAAAAAAATGCCAAAACTAAAAAATACGAAACGCAAAAGATTTACGTGTGTACTCTCGCACCAGGCCAGACTGAAATTAAATTGCTTCAGTGTGCAAACCGGCATTGGCCACAAAATTTTTTATAAAGTATTAATCAAAGTAGTGTCTGTAAAGTATGCTTTTTTAGCAAATATACAAATCATAAAAAACGCATTAAAATACTATGATTAAGTGAGTGTTTTACACTAATGATACTAAAAAGGCACTAAGTTGACAATGCTAAGATGAATAAAGTTACAGCTGGTGAATCTGCAAAACTCGGGTGAGAGATGTGATTCCTCGTTCTAGCTTTTACCAGATCTCGATATTCCCTCAGTACTTACGGAAATCCTTGATAAAAGGTCAAAGTTAAAATATTTTGCTAGACAATTTTGCACTTTTATCACCCCCACACAAAGGCGCGAATTATGTAGCAAAATATTAAAAATTCCAACTTTTACAGTAACATATACAGCATTGTATCATCCTGACTGTGAAGCCAACATTCATATAAAACTATTTCAGAATGTAATCATTATGGATTCTAAATGTGAAAAGCATTTTTCAGATGCCTATAAAATGAAAAATTCAAAAAAGGTGCTAATTTTAATTATCAAACTTAAATTGGAAAAAATTAGGAGCACAAAATCAGAATATATATATTAATTTTAATATAATGATATCTATTGCTAACATTTTAATATAATTTTCTTTTCATTGGTTTTTATTACGATTATTAATCAATAAAAATTAAGGTTTACTAGGAATAATTGTTTTTGTTTTATAAAAGTTTTTTCCGCTATAACTACAGTAGCTCTACAACATAACATTTGATATAAACTTCAATAGAATTAAATAAGAAATTAATAATAATACTGTATTATTTTAATATTACCATATACTAGTATAAAATTTGAGGAAATAGATAATTTTTTTTTTCTTTTATCAGAGAAGAGAACTGATCCAAATTTTTATTTACATTGAAATCAAAAAACTTTTTCAGCACAATTTCACATAATGAATATACTGGATTTGCTTTTATCACAGAAATTTTCATATTTCAGAATAAATACCATACATACCGATGGTGAATAATTAACAAAAATATAACCAAATAAACAGAAAAGGATATTATTATATTGTATGCATATTAATCAGTTAATTCATCTAAAAAAAAAATGGGCAAGACAACTAAAATTTAATAGTAATAATAATTTTGTAATTATAGGTGTTTCAACAGGAACTTAATCTATAGACAGGACAGAGCTCAGATGCCAACAGATTGAAGATAAGGACAGTATCCATCCATGTGCAAATAACATTCACTCTTCTGCAAGTATTTCTAAATGACCCAATCAATATACTGTATTAGAAATAGTTTTGTGTTTTAAAATTGCATATTGATAAAATGTTAATATATTCAATGTTTATGTCCACTAGTGCAAGTCTCAGAACTCAATTTTTTTTCTTTAAGCTCTTAATTGTTTTTAATTATCAAAATAAAGTATAAGTAGTTCCCAGCTTACAAGTTAATTCCTTGTTGGAGTGCACTCAAAGAACTTATAAATCAAGAATCAATTTCCCATAGATAAATGTTAAAATTTCATTGTTGAGAATTGAATCTGCTTTTATCATAATAAAATTAAGCAAAGGTCAATAAAATCAATACTTTATGATTAAACAATGCTTTATCTATCTAAAGAAATGAAAACATGTTTTTTATTATTATAGTTTTCATGATTTTAAAGAAATTACTTATGTCATAAATGTTAAAGAATTTTTTATTCATCATCATCAACAGATCAGTATATGAACTTTTATATAGATGAATTACTACTTTAGGCACAATCTGAAAATGAAAGTTGTTTATATGATATACTAGTAAACCCATGGTTGACAGAATGTACACTACTGTTCCCCTTCTTAATCTATCATTTTGATTTTTTGATTGTTTAGGAGATGACAGTTTTTGCTACCAATCCTGTTATATTGTATTTTTTTTTAAATTCCGAGAATTTAAAAAAAAATCTCTCATGTTCTTGAACACGGTACGCACCTAAGCATATGAACCTGAGGATGGCCGTAATCAAGGCCGAAAACGTTTGTTCTTAACTAAATAAATTGTTGTGAATTTATTCTCCACTGCTTTATAGTGCTTTTTTTGCCTAAGATTTAATCTGAGTATAAGCAGGTATTACATAGAAACTGATATAGCTATATACATGATTTGAAATGCCATTTTATGAATGTTTAGTATTTATTTATTACAATTAATGTTCATACTTTCAATTTTTTTGATACTTCAAAGCTGAAAAAGTACTCACAAATCCAAAAGCTTATAAACTGAGAAGAAACTTTATATAGCTATGAATTTTAAATTTTTTTTTTATTGGCTATAAATGATACAGTTTTAAAAATAAAGAACACAGGTTCCATTTGTCAGTAAATTTAAAATTTACGGACAAATGGAAAAAATATCAGTACATTCAAAATTTTAGACATTTATTTGGAAACTGTTAAAATTAAAACATTGCATTTGAATTTTTGATCAATTTGGCAGCAGAATCAGTGCATCATTGTTTGTTATTCAATTTACTGTATGCATGGAAATTCAAGCAGCATAGCTATCACTCCATGTAACATGTGACAATTTTTATACTGCATATACATTTTTGTTGTCATTACTTAAAATGTCCAGATGGCACTGTTTTCATATGGCAATAATCACTTGCATATCCTCATCTCTTTATTCAATGAACAATGCTGTTCTGAAGCAGTAGTTTACAAAAATAATTTGGATTGATATATTCTAATTGAAATTAATAAATTTAGGTTAAGGTGGTGCCATCTAAAATCAATTAATTATTACTTCAACAGATGGTGGCACTATAATTTTGATTTAAAATTATTATTAAAAAATTGCAGTTTAATTCCAAATTACTATACTATGTGTTAATTTGGACTGAAGTAATTTTTAAAAATTCTGAATCAAAGATTTTCGTGGTGATAAGAACAGTGATCTCAAACTGGTGGCCCCCAGGCTACATCTGCCCTGTAAAAAGATTGTGTATGGCCCATGAAGTTATTTTATCTATTTGTTTAAATGTGTTAGTCAGAAAATTATTACAATTTAATGTTAATAAAACTGTTTTATAATTGCAGAATTATATAATGTTATTTCAATATCTTTGTAATTACTTTCATTTTTTTCTTATAAATATTTTCTTTCATTATAATTTTGTTTAAAAATATTCGGCTTTTTGTTTCCTTTTGAATTGCATATTAGATCCACAAAGTATTTGAGTTTTGAGACCAGTAATATAGAGTATGATGAATGCATTTTTACAATAATATGGTGTCATATTGCTGATGAAAATGAATTTTTCATTTGTATTTTTTGGAAATTCAACAAAATTAAAATACTTACACATCCGAATATTTTTGAAATCACATAAGTCAATACTACTTAAGTAGGGAACTTACTGTATTGCATTATATTACAAGTTCTTTTTGATTTTTGTTAATTTTTCAAATTAACTGAATAGACATCAAAACAAATGTAAAAAAGAACTTAGAAAAATGGAGATCAAGATATTTTCTTATATAGTCACCTTATCTTTTAAGTTAAAAAATGACCTAAACTCCCTATAAACAACCCTGTAACATTGATAACAACATTGCTGCATAGGAATATGATAAGTCATTTAATAACAACATTTTTACATTCTTTTTAATAAATTTATACATTTTAATTGATATTAATGCAAAAAAAATATTTTACCTGAAGGGTGACATTGATGTGTTTGATAAGCCAGAGGTGGAGATTAGAGGAAAAGGATGAGACTATATTGATGGCTGACGCCCTCCAGCAGACGACTGAAGTTCTTCCTATTGATTTTCAATGCGCTGCAAGAACTGGTTAAATGTGCCCCAAATAGTCTCTCTCTTCTTTTCATCTAGGATAATCCTATAAGGAACAATAGTGTTGTGAACTTCCCTTATAATGTTTGCAAAGCAATGAGCATTGAGATCTATTGCCTCAAAAATTGCAAAATTCTTTTCTTGATGTGTGCAAAGTCCTGTCGCATTCTGCTGATAGTGAAATTCATCAGGACTTGCTTGCCTGCCTCAAATAACAATATGAAGTTCTCCTTCTCCAATTCTATTTGCAACCCATTCACAGCATCACCAAGATTTTGTTCATGACCGCTTCATCAAAGCCCTTGAAACTGAGAGTAAATTGACAGCACAGTTTTTTCCAAACACCATTCATAGGCATATCAAAAACTCCACTCCAAGTGGCATTTATTCAGTAAAACCTTATAGATTTCATATCTCTTTCAAAAGTCACAGAGTATGATGATGTTATCCAGTTCCATTGCAGCTATGGCCTACCTAAGTGCATGCCTAAGGTAGTGTTTGAAGATGGCAATGATCCTCTGGTCCATCAGTTGTAAGGAAGAGATGGTGTTGGGGAGATAAATGACGATGTTCAGATGAAAATTGACAAGGTTTTTGCAGGTGCCAGGAGCACTGCCTGAAATAAGGTGGATTTTGAATAGGATGCCCTTCTTACAATACTTCTCCACTGCTAATACAAAGTGATTGAAAAACCAAATCCTCAAAAATGGCAACAGTCAGCCAACCCATCTGGGTTTGCCATCCATACAATCCATCCATCCATCTGGGTTTGCTCCATAGGAGTAAGTTATTTGAGCAATTGCTTCCTAACAAAGAGTCAAACAATCTTTTGTGACTTTGAAACCTGGCATAGCCTTTTCCTCCTTGGTTATGAATGAACAATCTCTTCTAGAAGAGACTAATGTCATCTATGTTAAATATCTGTTTTGGAAGAAATCTTTCTCCTTAATCTTAATTAATAATCTTTCTCAAAATCGTTGGGAATTCCAATGCAACTAATTCGTCAACCAACACACTTGCCTTGAATCTTGACATTGTGAAGACTGTCACTGCTTAAACCACAAACCATCCTCAACTTGTCTTGAATTCTGAATCTTTCTTGTTAGGAAACTTCTTCTTGAGGTCTTTAAAGACAATACTTTCCCCAAATCAATAGTTGGTTTATGGGGAATACAATAACAAGTCTGCCATTCAATCTAAAGAGAAAAATGTTCCATTTCCTCATAGTTCTTGCCTCTTTTTTTTTTTATTACAGTGATTACAGTGTTCTTCATTAATGGAACATCATCTTTGATATTGCCTAAAATCCATTCCTTATGATCGATTGTTGATACTATTATCCATCTCAAGCTAAATGCAAGAGCTATGGTTGCAACCATTTCACCATTTTCATGATGTTTCATCACATCCAGCTTATCTTCCATCAAAATAGTATGGTACTTAGTACAGTGGTGCCTTGCAATTCGATATCCTGCAATTTGTCGGTTTCGCAATTTGACATTTGAGTTTCGCGTGTTGGCACATGCACGTGCATGGAATCATGTGATGTCATTTGCTATTTGTTAGTTCTTTCTGGGCTAATTTTGTGTTTACCCGTGTTGTTTGTGTTAATTTTTAATTCTACATTTTTCAGAAAGTAAAAAATTTGTAACTATTATTATTTTTTTGAGTGAAATGTAAGGATAAGTTCAAAGAGAACTGACCACAGGAATAATTCCAAAAAGAAGAATACTCGATTGAGCGAAGAGACGAAGAAAAAATTGTAGATAAAGTGGAGAAAGGTAGAAAAATTAAAATGTTAACTCAAGTATAGCGTTTCTAGGATAACTGTCGCAATGTTTTGGAACAGAGAGAAAAGATTATGAGTGCTAGGATGTCTGCTGGAAGACTTCATTCCAACATTGAAGGGCTAATAAATTGTGTGTTGTTTATAAAATAGTGTATTTTGTAATTTAGTGTGTTATACAATATGTATTGTGTATAAAATAGTGTATTTTGTAATTTAGGTATACAATAGTGTGGTGTATAAAATAGTGTATTTTGTAATTTAGTGTGTTATACAATAGTAATATGTATAGTAAAGTAAATAATATACGTCGATATACAATAGTAAAACACATATAATAAAGTAAATAATATAGTGTATCTATTGTATTGTGTATAAAATAGTGTATTTTGTAATTTAGGTATACAATAGTGTGGTGTATAAAATAGTGTATTTTGTAATTTAGTGTGTTATACAATAGTAAATAAAGTAAATAATATAGTGTATCTCTCTCACCTTACCCGTAAGTTAGCCTATATTATTTACTTTATTATGTCTCTCTCACCTCAGCCATTAGGGGAAGTATATTTTGTAATTTAGTGTATTATACAATAGTAAAACACATATAATAAATATTTTGTAATTCAGTGTGTTATACAATAGTAAAACACATATAATAAAGTGCATTTTGTAATTTAGTGTGTTATACAAAATAGTAAAACACATATAATAAAGTAAATATTATTATACAATAGCAAACCACATATAATAAAGTAAATAATATAGTGTATCTCTCTCACCTCACCCCTTAGTTAGAGGAGTGGGATGGCAATTGATAATAAATTAATCTATTTTACATAGTCTTATATGGGAAATATTGTCCTACAATTCAATATTAGTTTGGCTACGGATTACTTACGAATTGTGAGGCACCACTGTAGCACCAGCATGAGAACTATCAGCAGGAATTATTTTTGGAATCATGGGATACATAAAAAGACACAAATTTAATGCAATGAGATGCTGCAAAAAATAGTCACAAGCATAAATTTGAATAAACTGACAAGAACTACAGCATTGTCACATGGTGAAGTGTATTGTACATAATATTTAAAAAATTTTTAAGCTTTTATATAATTTTATAAATTATTTTACATATTTAGATTCATTTTTATGTGATTTTGACTTTTTATTAGTTTTTAGGTGATTTTTAAAAATTTTTATGGGTTTTTAATATGTTTGCTGACTGACGTAATGTAAAGTTGAATAAACAGACATTAAGGCTGGGTCTGACAGGCATAAAATGCAGAATCAATACACTGACTAAAATACATCTCTCATTAAATAACTGGCTTACTGATGTTCAAAGCATATGATGCATCATAAATAAATGGCATCGCTCAGTTATTGGCCAATTACTGTGACATCATTTGAAATTAGTCTAATTCAACATGAATAGCAAAATCCAAAAATTGTTTTATTTATTGATGGCTTCATTCATAAACTTATTGAATGTCATGATTTTGCAGTCACAAAATTCAAAATCTAAACAGAACTGTATAAAAGCATGACACATTGTTTCGGAGAATAACAAAGTTTCAACAAACAATTCATACCAGATTGAACAAATGGACAACATACTCTTGTATGTAGTGTAGAAAGTTGAACAAAAGTCAACTTCAACATAAAGTATCTAGTCTTAGAACAGAAGTGACACCATCAGATGATACATTAGCATATTTACATCACATTTTACACCTAAGAGATCCAGCTTTTAGTAAACTTAAATTTTCCTATTATTATTAATAAAATACATAGATGCATAGATTTATGATAGTTATGTCATTTAGAAAAAATCAAACAAAGTCAAATACAACATTAATTGATATAACTTAAACCAAGGTATGACTCTATACATGAGAATAATAGAAATTTCCAGGCCTAACCATTGGATGAATAAACTTCAAATTTACTACGAAGGTAAAATTTAGCTAACATATCCAAAAGAAAAATTCCAAATTTTATTTTAATTGCTCCAAAAAACTGAAAATTAAAAAAAATTTTTTTGTCGAATAATATCAATGGGAGTTCTCTATTCTTTAAAAATCACACTTTTATTGTAAAATTTATTTTTTTTTATTAACTTTAAATATTTTATTTCTACAATTAAAAATATTTATAGAATAAAATACTATCTATATAATAATTTGTTTATCCTCATTAGTGTCACGTACAACTTTACCCTGAAATATCTCGAAGACTATGCAATAAAATTTTATAAATCCTTCTGATTTGAGTTTCTATAAGCTGAACTTAGAGTTTGTGACTATTAAATATTCATTTAAAATACCCGTTCTAAAAAAATATTAAAAAATTCAAATATCTCAATTTTATAAATTATTCTACTCATTCTAAAAAAATATTAAAAAATTCAAATATCTCAATTTTATAACTTATTAGATAGATGGCGCGATGTGTCCGCCTGAGATGTTGGCTTTCTGGTAAATTAAGTTAGGTCTTATCTTTCAGACGATAATTTTATATCAATTAGTAGATAAGGAGGATATATAGTAATTAACATAACACAAAAATCTATAAATTTTATAAACATCTAGTGCACAATAGACCAATGTTGGTCGCAGTGCTTGGGCTGAAATAGGCGTTGTACTACTACTACTACTACTACTACTACTACTACTACTACTACTACTTTACTATTACTATTAAGGTCTATATTTTACTATTTGAAAATTAAAAACTACTACTAGTAAGAACATAATTTGAATTTAAAAATTAATATTATAACAGGTCGCAGTGCTTGGGCTGAAACAGGCCCCTCCCTATTCACTACTACTACGCTGTGCTTGGGCTGAAACAGGCCCCTCCCTATTCTACTACTACTACTCCTAAACTAAACTACTTTCCATTTTAATGTATCTATTTTTTTGTCAGTGATGTTTGTGATGTGACGCTGTTTCTTGCACATGAAAATAAAACAGAATATTCCCTTTCTAATATGCAATTTACTACTGGATAGTTTTATCAAATGATTTTAGGGAAATTCAGCGGAGGTGAGTGAATCATCAATCAGTCCGATTACAGTTGTTTCCTCATCCATCCGTTTGGTTGACAGCTCATACCTGTAACCGAAATACCAAATTATGTTCATCCTTAAATTTTTCTACGAGATTTCTCAGTTGGTTAAGATGTTTGTCAATCTACAGTCACGTGTCAAAATTAGGCAGTTTAATTGGTGAAAACATTCGTGATGGACTCTACAAAATAATGATCATTTCTCCAAACAACAAATTAGCACGGGGCAACCGGGTGGCCGAATGGGAACGCGTTGGGGTGCCACACAGGAAGACTCAGGTTTTCATCCAGGATTTTTTCGGGGATCACCGGGCCTGGCCCGGTGATCCCCATTCTTCACCATTCAGCCTCCTCCACAGGTGTGGGTGCAGCCCGTGGTTGGAACTGACCCCTCCCCCTTAGTAATCACTCTGATTGGAAAGGGGGCATAATAATATTAAAAAAAAAAAAAACAAATTAGCACATATAGACCGGTTAGACTAAAGAAAAGTAATAAAACAACAAAAAAAAATAATGGACACGAAAAATGCACAAAATAACTTGCAAGATGATTTCGAGCTGCGAGATGATATAATTTTGTAAAGTCCCAGTAATAGTAGTGCCAAACGAAAGAAGTCAAACTATAAGTCAATGATCACAAAAACAGGAGTGAAATCAGTGATATATTCGAATAGGTTGCTATAATAATGACTATTTATTAGTGTTAACAATCTACCCTACCGAAATTTAATGCGCAGTCATCGATTCCAATGTTTTAATGATGTCAAGAAAGATTAAGTGGAATTCATGGCAGTATGCCTCGAGGCAGGTACACTTTCAAATGAGCAGCGAAAGCAGGGCTGAGAGAAGGGGGATGATGGAGTAAAATTCTCCAGGCCCGGGATTCAAATGGGCTCGACATCATCCTGCAATTTTTTACACACTAATTAATCATATAAGGAAGGTGCTGAAATATAGTCTGAAACAGGATAATATGAACCTTATAACTTTAAAATTATTTTTTCCACAAATTTTTCTCCTGAGCCCAGCGACATCTTTTAATGCCCCTGGCGAAATACTAATCCCAGTGGAGTATTTTAATTAAATTCAATAGAAACTTCTGGAATTACTCCTAATTAACTGGATATAAAATGCAGAATAATTGCTAAGAAATAAGGCAACAGCAGGCTGATTATCCAACAATGCTAAATTAATCTTTGAGAAAATGATTAGAAGGAGATGAATTAATGTGCACCAAGTTAGCAAACATGCTTTTATTCCCAGAATGACTTAAGTGAAGATCATGTTCTCCATTTGAATAGCGAAGTTCCCAGTGGAATCAGCATATGGAATTAAATAATTATGATTCAAGACAAATCTTTGAATTCAATTGGAATTTATTTAGAAAAATGTATTTTCTCATGGTAAATTATATAACACAGCTTTATCAGCGAGTGCATCAGATAATTTATAATTTGTTCTTTCCACTTATCCCAAAAATTCCATAATTAATTTTGATAAAGAAATATGTTCTTAATTAATAAGACAAACTTTGTTAATAATAAAGTAATTTTGCTTAATAATTGCATTAAATTTTGAAATCATTAAATTATAAAATCATTCGATCATTGATACATTCTTTTATTGCTGCGTAGATGCAACGGTTTACTAGTTTAGATTAAGAATTTAATGCATTGATGAATTAAAAGTAATAATCTTTGTGGTTTATGTCATATTTGTCAAAATCTAACTTAAACAGTTTTTGCTATGGATGGATTATGATATCTATTTAAACAGCTGTTTTCAAGATTAATCCTCAATTTTGACAGCTATTTTCAGAGTTGTTATCAGTATGCAAATATAAACCTATTTCCAGTATGATAATTAGGTCATTTAAAAATATTCCATATATGGAGAGAGAGGTATGTCTAGTTTTGCATATGTTCAGGCAAATTGTCCTGTATATCAGATAGATCTAAAGAGTGCAATCCCAATCATCTTTGGAAGCCAAAAGCAGCAGGGATTGTGCCTCTAGTTTAGAAAATCTTGAATTTACCATAAAGTAATTTATTAGATGCTTCAATGTATGCAAATTTATATTTATCTGATTAATTGCAATTGAAAAATTAACTATCATACATACATTAATAATATATAATGATAACTGACAAATTACGAGAAACTTATCAAAATCACAGTGTATTGAAATGAAATTTAAAATGAATAAATTGTCTGAATATAAGTTATTAAACTGCTGCAGTAAAATGGCATTTTATTTTCAATCAATGGTATCAAAAATAAAACAAATAAAAATTAATACAATGTACAAACTATTTTTTATAGCATAAAATCCTTCAATATCAGAAAATGTCATTTAAACCAAATCATTACACATTGAAAATAGTATGTCTTTCAAAATGACTGGCATAATGTAGTATGAATTATTAAATTTGAAAAAGAACTTTTTCCAAAAAATGAATTTATAAACTTATTTTTAAGCTTTTTGGAAGAAAAAAAAAAAACATTAAGATAGGAAATTTTAATGATGAATCTTTAATATATAATATCAAGGGAGCATCCATAAACTACATCACTTTGTTAGGAGAGGAGGTATAGATTTGTGATAATAAATGATGTAGGGAGATGTTAGATGGGATTTGCATGGGTAGGGATTGCATAATTAAGTCATGCAAATTGTGAAATGAAAATTTTTAAATCATAGAAATGTAAAAATCTAACCATTTTTACATTTCTATGATTAAAAATTTTTTATAAAATATAAAATGTTTATGCTTAGCTATTTGAAAAATAAAAGAACATATTTGAATATACATTTATTATAAAATGTAAGACATTATCTACTTCATTTATAATAAAGGCACTGAATACGTGATTTCAACTTATACAGTGTCAAAGATATTCAGATACACAAGTTTTATTTTTATTGAATTTCTTTAAAACACAAATGAATAATTCATTAAACAATATTATTATTTTCAAAAGTATCACTTAAGACTTTAGATTTTCTTATATTTGCTTAAAATATGCTCATAAATTTCATTTTGCCATGCTGTTTTGCTAATGCATTCAACCACGTATAGTGAATTTAAATACATGTGTTCTTCAAGTCACGAATATAATTCATCTAATACTTAGATGAATTATATTAGTGACTCAGATACTGCTGTTATTTGCTTCTTAACTCACAAGGGGAGGTTCAGACATTCGGGTCACCAATTTTTTTGAAATTTTGCACACCTGTAGTAGTCCCCTAGGACAATATAATGTGTGAGTAATAAAGTGCACTACTCCAGGATTGTCGAGAAAATCGCACGAGAAGTTTCGTATTGAGTTCATATAATCTAAAATTTAATTATATTTCGAATGTGTCAGTAGTGCAGTGATTGGATATTTGCTGTTTTAATTGCGTGATCGCTGGTTCAATTCTTAGCTTTGATTATTTATTTTATTATTATTATTATTATTATTCTCTTACATTGTTTTATATAAATTGAGTTTTTATAAATGAAATATTCAATATTTTATGTAAAAAGTAAATAAAAAAATTATTAATATATTTCATTTTTATAAAAATTTTTACATCTTCTTTCAGAGGTACCAGACTATTCGAATCTGGCATTATTGATAAGCTAACTAATCGTGGAATGAGTTATGAGCAGAAATATACAATATTTTATGTAAAAAGTAAATAAAAAAATTATTAATAAATTTCATTTTTATAAAAATTTTTACATCTTCTTTCAGAGGTTCCAGACTATTCGAATCTGGCATTATTGATAAGCTAACTAATCGTGGAATGAGTTATGAGCACATAGAATCTGAATATCAACCTATGAACCTTGAACAGTTGATTAGCCCTTTCACTTTATATGCATTTGGCCATGTGTTATCTATTATTTGCTTTATTGTTGAAATGATCATTGGTAATCTATGCAATCAAGCATTGATATGATATAATTATGTTTGTAAGTATCGCATTTCCTACCTAATCAAAACTGAAGTTTAAATACATCCGCTATCAAATCAAAAGTATTAAATACAGGATTCAAGAATTTGAATTCTGTATTACACATAATTTACCTCAGAATTAGTATTTTAAATTAATCTTTTATTATAACTATGACAAAGGAATAGATGACAAAGGAATAGATACGTTTACTTAGTTAACAATTGCTCAATGGTACAAACTAGAGAAATGCAACGAACGAATTGAAGTGATCAAAAGATGAGATTCGAAAATATTCGATCCAAATAATTAAACCACTCATATTATTCAGCACAAATAGAAAGAGATGAGTTGAGTACGTTCATGTTTCAACTTTGTGCATTTCCCGCTCAAGGAAAATATTTTGACAATGCCTCTTAGAAGAAGAAAATCAAAGATTGATAATTGAAATATAATAATTGTAGGCCCGAAGTTCGAATGCTTGGGATTTGTTAATATTTTACCCATTATCTGGTGCAGTTTGGCTCACTAGGCCCTTGCGCCACTAAATTAAATCAAACCAAACCGAAAGCTTGGACTTGATTTTTTCTGACGTATTTTTCTGAATCTCCCTTGTTGATCTCTCTGCTATTGTTGAAATGCGGTCTCGTTTTTATTGATTTTACTTCTATTAATTTTTTCCTTCATCCTCAGGAATCGTTCGATCAATGTTTATTCATTTACTGATTATCAAAACTCCTCCCTTATGTGTAACTGGTAAAGGCGATAATTGTAACTCTTTCTCCTACTAATAGATTATTATTTCTACTTCTCTCTTTCTCTTTTCAGGTGATTTAAAGCTTTTATCTTTTAATATTCTTTCATCCTACCGATATCCAATTCGTTGTAGATCTTTCCTTTATGTAACCGTGGTAAGTATTTATTGCTTCGTTCTTTCGTTTTTTGTTGAGAACATTTAAGCATTCACCTCCAGAACTGTCACCTCATCCAAAGGAAAATGATTTTGCTGTTTTTTTAAAAAAAAACTGTTTTTCCTTGAAGCCACCTTATCTTTTCAGAAGTACGTAAATGCCTCTGAAAAAAACATAATGTCTCCTTTTCGCTTAAACGATTTTTTCTTCCTTATTTTAAAACTGTTTTTCCTTGAAGCCACCTTATCTTTTCAGAAGTACCTAAATGCCTCTGAAAAAAACATAATGTCTCCTTTTCGCTTAAACGATTTTTTCTTCCTTATTTTGTTTCATTTGATTTTATTTTTATCGAGAGAATATTTTTTCATCTGGTGGTTTATCCCGACGAGGAAAAGACACTATTTTGTTTCACTTGTTTTTTATTTTTATCGAGAGAATATTTTTTCATCTGGTGGTTTATCCCGACGAGGAAAAGACAGAATTTATCTATAAAAGAAAGATTTTCACTTTTTTCATTGTAAAAGAATATATTCTATTTAAATTATTAAAATTAACACTTTAACATAATTCCTAATATATCTAATGTCACACTAGTCTGCTCTTTCAAAATGTTTCTCTTTGTTAACTATTTCGTACAGTATTGATCACAAGTTTGCTAAATATATCTATAGTACTTAAATGGTAAAAGAAGTTATCGCCAGGTCAAAACAAAATCTATATCCTAGGAGTATGATGGTACGGAATAATGAGAGGAAACCCGGAAAAATAAAAGTGAAATAGTATACATCATTGAATTTAATGTATAAAATTATTAAACATATTCCACATAATATGTTTTGTTTTTCTTGTTCTAATCACATATAAAGTATCCTATTCTAATTTATTTATTACACATTTCTAAATTTTATAACATATTGTATTAAGATACATATTATATAATTCTAATCTCCACATTATACATTTCTAATCTACTGTTATACAGTTTTATCCAACTATTATTAAAATTTCGATGTAGTAGAGGATTCTAATTCATATGTTAAAATATATTTCACAACGCAAACAGTGGCTTTTTCTTTAGAGTTAGCTACGTGGTTTTCACTGGAAAAATACAGAAAACTTGCACTGCAGACTCTCGAGTTTGGATCAGTTCTATAATATTCTAATTCATATGTTAAAATATATTTCACAACACAAACAGTGGCTTTTTCTTTAGAGTTAGCTACGTGGTCTTCACTGGAAAAATACAGAAAACTTGCACTGCAGACTCTCGAGTTTGGATCAGTTCTATAAATCTTTAGATTGTTTTTTCTGTAAGTTGCATTTAGAGAGAAATTTCTTCAATTTGTTTTTACATGGATGCTGTATAGTATATTCATCTGATATTTAGCTAGAGTTATGAATGTAATTAAACATTTTAAATCTGCAACACTCTGTACATTATGTAAACAATATAAGAAAATAAAAGATATATCAATTTGTTCTTGATTTTTTTCCTTTTTCACTACGATGCTTAATACTTCACGAAGCACTTCATTGGATGAAAGCAACCATTGGGTTAGACAGAGGAGTTGCTTCATTGATGTCCATTTTGTCGGAAAACAATTACATATCGACTATTAAATCCCCGATAGATTGGCTCCTAGTAGTGGATTCACACAATTTCAAACTTCCACCAAAAGATGGAGAATCCTGGTCACGGCACCAGATATGTTACGTTTCGTTTCACGAAACAACAGGTATTCTGATGCCAGCAATTCTGTGCGCTTGGCGGTGATCGTTTGATGGCTTTTTGTTTCAATTAAATCTCACATACTTGTACTTTAACATTTAATTAACAAATAAACATTTATTTTAGCTGATTATAAGCTTACTCTCAGACCAATACAATTGAATTATAACATAAAATATTGTGTGTAGCATTTAATTAACAAATAATCATTTATTTCAGCTGATTATAAGCTTACTCTCAGACCAATACAATTGAATTATAACATAAAATATTGTGTGGCACTTTAGAACAAAGACTTATAAGGACTGTCAAGTACATACAATTAATATCCAAATCTATGTTAATGTTAGCATACAATATAACGACACCTGATCTCAACACCCGATATTCCCCTATCCGGAGAAAAAATAAAATTAAGGATAGTTATCTCTAAGAAGGCAAACTCGGAGAGAACTAAAGTTCGGTGGAGAAGATTGATTTTGGGAAGAGGACGGGAAGGAGCTAGACAGTACTGAGGATCGGACGAACACGAGAGCAGGCAGAGGTGATCGGACTCAGACGATCGACGTTCGATCGAGTCCATTCAACTGGTCTTAACTTTTATAGTCGTTTTAGATCACCGCCCTCCAAGGTGTGACTGGTCCAATCTTGGGCCAATCCAAGATATTTCTCCATTTCTGACGTCAGGGATGTGTCTTCTTCAACGTGTAGTATTCAAATTCCCATCTCTGACGCAATAAGCGAAAGATCCAGTTTAGTGTTCAATTTGGTTCTATTATTTCCTCTGATTACTCATTTTCCTAAATGTGCCAATGACTCATTCTTAGTCATCTGGCTTTCACGCTATTATTTCCTTTGATCAGTCATTCCCCAGACTGCACCAGTGTCTCATTCTTAGTTACCCAGCTGCTATAGTAGTATGCAATAGTTTACTATCTCCCGTATCGTTAGATGTTTTCAGATTATTATAATAATAATATTGTTATTGAAATGTAATTGTCAATTCACAATATAAATTGCAGATGCAAGAAATATAAAAAATAAAATAAAATTCTAAATATTTAAGGCAGAGCATAGTTCTTTTTTAATATTAGAATATTGCATTACAGAATAATGTGATAAATAATGAATTATATCCAATTATATTATTTATTAATTTATATGATAAAATATCTTTTATTATTAATGAAAATTTTCTATTTTTCCGTAAAATATTGCAAAATATCTATATAATAAAATCATTATGTCTGTTCCTTTCAGCGATTTCATTGGTTACAATAATCACGTGATATTTTACCTAGCCATTTGGTAACAAATAGGGTGCGTTCCAATACTCAACAGACTAATCACCGATGAGCAAAAAATCGCAGCAAACCGTTCCAAAACTGAACAGTCAGTGTTGAGCTCATCAGACGCTAAACATAGTCATCGGTTCTAGAGGTGGTGAGTGTGTTGACACCGGTTTACACTCTAACGTCGCAGAAAAAGTAGTTCCTACTAGATGATAAGATTTTAAAAGTTAGAGAGTGTAACAAATCATTATCATCGTCGTTGTTTATTGGCAAATAAATTTTAGTGCTTTCTAATGACGCTAAGAAGTTATAACATTCATTATTGTCTTCTTCCTCACCATGTTAGCCACCGTCTTATTTCCACTTCTTATGCAGCAAGTAGTTCCAGAAACAAACTGATGTTGAGTTATTTCTGATGTCAAAATAGACTGATCACTAATGACTTGCTGTTCAGGTTTGGAACGCATGTATACTTTCAACAATCGTATTATACTGTTATTAATATTGTGTTCGAAATTGAAAAATTTTTTTTTAATATTTATCATAAATATTACGGATATTTACAAGTGTCCATATTTGCATTCTAAAATGCTGTCTGGTTTCACCCATTTAAAAATAAAAATTTCTATCCGTTACCGATTTAAATTATCAGAAATTTCGAAGTGGAATAAATCTCCTTTATTCTTTGTTGCTATAGCAACAAACTTTGATTTGTTGTAATTTTTAGAATTTTGTAGAAATTTATTATTAAGGTTAGGTTAATTATGTGGAATAAATCTCTTTTATTCTTTGTTGCTATAGCAACAAAGTTTGATTTGTTGTAATTTTTAGAATTTTGTAGAAATTTATTATTAAGGTTAGGTTAATTAGATTACGCCGCCATATCCTCATGGGATATACTGTATCTGGCGGCGGCCACTTGTAGAGCCCATCACAGGCTGGCCAACACCCGTGATGGGGTCAACCGGATGGTTGAAGGATGGGGTTCAACGGGCCGGGCCCAGACCTCTCCTGAAAAACTGGAGGTGTGGGACCCGGATTTGAACCCGGATCCTTTAGGGTGGTAAGCCAAAGCTTTACCACGCGGCCATCCGGCCGACTATTATTAATCTTTTATAATTATTAATCTTATTTAGCCGTAATATGCTTAAATTAGACTTTGATTAGGTTTAATGACCACGTGGTTGTGTGCTATTAGAGATATCTAATCTATTATACATGTTTGTTCCTTTGAGCGATCTCTTTGGATTATAAGATCCACGTGATATTCTAGCTAGCGGACATTGGATTATAATGATCACATCTTTACTATTTACTCAACGTCATTGGATTATAATAGTCACGTGCAATAATCATGTGATCATTATAATCCAGTTACCAAATTAATGGCGTATGTTGAGTACCATGCCGTTTATTATTTCGATAAACTACTGAACTACTGTCGTCATTACATCTAAAGCAAGGACGTTCTTGGTCTGAAGAAACCGCATTGCCATTGTTACCATAGCAAAACGTTTGATTTATTTTAATTTTTAGAATTTTGCAGAAATTTTGCAGTTATATTTATTATTTAATCTAGCAGCTTATTGCACATGATTTTTGTTTTCTATTTGTCATATAATTTCTTTTTAAATTTCTTGCTATTTATTGTACTTCAATTCGCTACTTTCAGTAGTTCAGATCTGGCAACGCTGTTCTTGAGGCTCTTCATTGGAGAGTGTACAGAGTGCGATGTAAAAATGCAACGCTTCGCGAATGTTTCTACCATGTAATTACCCTATAGCAAAAATAAAGGACAACAAAAATAGACAGTCGTTTAACAGATCGAGGATTATATTCCTCACCCAGTTTATATAAACCCAGTTTAGTATAAACTCACGGTCAATTTTGTTTTTATATATTTTACGCTCCTTTCCAATCAGGGAGATTACTAAGATGCGTGGCCAGTTATAACCACTTGCTGCAGCCACTCCCGTAGAGATCCAGATGATGAAGGACAGGAATGCCGGGCCGAGCCCAGCACCCGAAACAACTTTTCAGAAGTTACCAGACAAAGGACGCGAACCGGGGTCCTCCTGAGTGGCACGCCGACTCACGGCCAATTATATGTTGCTTTCTCTAGGGTAAAAAGTTTTAATTGTGTCAAAGTTACCCAGTTGAGTATAAATTCACGGTCAATTTTGTTTTTATATATTTTACGCTCCTTTCCAATCAGGGAGATTACTAAGATGCGTGGCCAGTTATAACCACTTGCTGCAGCCACTCCCGTAGAGATCCAGATGATGAAGGACAGGAATGCCGGGCCGAGCCCAGCACCCGAAACAACTTTTCAGAAGTTACCAGACAAAGGACGCGAACCGGGGTCCTCCTGAGTGGCACGCCGACTCACGGCCAATTATATGTTGCTTTCTCTAGGGTAAAAAGTTTTAATTGTGTCAAAGTTTTTGGAAAAACTCAAACACGAAATCTCGTATATAAAGCGGATTAATCGTAGCAAACTTTTATTAAAATACAGCGGATTCCGCTGAATTGGGACACCGGTTAAATTGGGACAACCGTGTAATTGGGACAAATCTCAAAGTACGGAAACCAAACTAATAAATTAATACAAAATTTAAACGCTTAATTGGGACAGTGCAGAAAATTAATTGGGACAACCGTGTAATTGGGACAAATCTCAAAGTATGGAAACCAAACTAATAAATTAATACAAAATTTAAACGCTTAATTGGGACAGTGCAGAAAAAGAGTAACAGCCGATTGGAAGTTTAAAATGGCAGAAAGCAGTAAACAACGATCACGTAGGTAGAGTGAAGCTCTCATGTTTGTGTCAAATGATGGAATTTTAGAATTAACGCGTCTTAAAAGTTCATCAAACTGAATATTAGTAAATTGTAGGTAGTTTTGAATGTATTTTTACCTTCACTTTCCATCTCAAGCAAAAAATTGGAAGAGGCACCTAATTGCTCACTCCTGAACAATTATTAAGAGGAAGTTATGAAGCTGATCCATTCTCGAATCCATAACTCTTCTGTCTAATCTGTTTATTAATGTGACTGTCTAGCTCCTGCAATAATATATCAGCTACAGCAGGAGATCTGCCATTTCACCTCAGACTATAGAAAGAGTACACTTGGATCATCCAAAAACAGGAGAGCTTGAAAATGTTGCTCCTTGTGTTGTTTTGCCAATAAAAAGTTTTATAAATTTTATTATAATTAAATTCTATTACTAACTGCTAAACCCTTCAATACCAACTGGTTAAGTTTCATTAAGCACTCCTACTGCCATTTTACCTCAGACTATAGAAAGAGTACACTTGGATTGTGTAAATGAATTTAAAACTCGGTCCGAGTGTATTCGGACCGAGTTTGTCTCCGACCGAGTGTACTCTGATCGGGTCAACCTAGCTTAAAGAAAGATGAGAAAAATATCAAAATTCAGGAATATTTTCCAATAAATATGCTATTATCAATAATTATAAATTAACATTAATAGTTAATTATTACAAGTTAATATTCTTATAGAATAGAAAGTGGCGTCATCTATTGACAAAAAATATATAGAAACCATCGTTGATATAAACATATATAAAATATTTAAAACAAATAAAAAAATATAAATAACTGAATTTATATAAAACAATGTAAGAGAAAAATAATAATAATAAAATAAATAAATAAAAATAAAAAAAATTATCAAAGCTAAGAATTGAACCAGCGATCACGCAATTAAAAAAGCAAATCTCCAACCACTGCGCTACTGACACATTCGAAATATAATTAAATTTTAGATTATATGAACTCAATATGAAACTTCTCGTGCGATTTTCTCGACAATCCTGGAGTAGTGCACTTTATTACTCACACATTATATTGTCCTAGGGGACTACTACAGGTGTGCAAAATTTCAAAAAAATCGGTGACCCGAATGTCTGAACCTCCCCTTGTCAGATACTGCTGTTATTTTGCCCCTAAAAGTACTGAAATAACTTTGCACACTGTGTTGTGTAATATATTTTTTATAATTGGACCAATTAGAAGTTTCTTATTTTACAGATTTGAACAAAAAGTTCTAATTTTTATATAAAGAGAGGATTTTTTGACGTTATAACTGCCACCATATTCTGTAATATGTTCACTAACTGTGTAATTTTACATTATATTGGTTGCTATCATATTGTTTAAAATTATTGAAGGATTTTTGAAATTTTGTGAAATTTGAAAATAAAATTTCATATTCATAAATACAAACACAGTCGGACCTCCAAATATCAAACTTTGATATACGGAGAATTTCGATATATAGAAGTTATTTGTTAGTCCCGTGAAATTTCCATTGAAACTTGTTTCTATATATCGAAATTTTTAATTTCAGAGGCGAGGGAAAAGGATAAGGTAAGGAGTCTAGATTGGGTCTGGCTAGAAAAGCCAACAAATAAACAAAATGGATGTGTCGATTTGTACTGTAAAGAGGGTTGTGTAAAAGTTCTAAGCTTGTTTTGGTTTCGGTTTTGTATGTTACTTGTGTTAATTGGCTTAAAACCAAAACCAAACCAAGATATTTTAGTCAGTCTTTGTTCAGCTCTACTAAAACATTTACCATATCAAAGAGAAAGTCATTGAGTGTCACGGAAAAAATGGAATTGCTGAAAGATGTGGACTGTGGAGTGAGAAAAAAAGATGTTGTGGGATTCCACAAAGTACAGTGTCAGCAATACTAAAGAATCGGGAATCTGTTTTAAAAAGTCATGAAGTTGCAGGAGCTGACAGAAAACGATTGAGGACATGTAAGTATGATGACGTGGACGAAGCAGTGTTGAAATCGCTGAAGGTGGTGAGAGATAGAAACATGCCCGTCTCAGGACCACTCATAAAGGAAAAGGCAATGGAATATGCACAGAATTTAGGACGTGAGGAGTTCCAAGCAAGTTCTGGATGGTTAGACAAATTTAAGAAGTCACAGAATCAAAGAAAAAGTTATTTCTGGAGAAAGTGGATGCGTATCTGAGACAGATTGTAGCCAATGGAAAACTACAATTTTAAAACCAATTTTACAGGAGTATCAGCCTGATAATGTTTTTAACATAAATGAAACTGGACTTTTTTTAAAATGTTTACCAAATAAGACTAACTTTTAACCCGTTGACGTCCGTGCCGTTACAGTTTCAACCAATCGTTACCGTCTGGCAAGTTTTTGTAATTAAGCCTAATTAATATTCATAGTTATAAAAATTCATATCTTTTTTATTTTTCATCGAAAAATTCTGAATTTTTTCTCATATAGACAATTTTTGTGTCTCTCTGTAACTGTGTAATTATTTTTTTGATATTTGTTAATTTGGCGAAGTATTCGTTGCCTATGTTAGGTCAAAGGTTAACCTTTTCTTTTTTCTGACTGTTTTACCATCCAGCGAAATAGATATTATTTTTTGATAGTCGCATCTCTTCTGAACAAAATAAGGTATGATTTAGATTGGTTTTTCTGTAAGTTGCATTTAGAGAGAAATTTTTTCAATTTGTTTTTACATGGGTGCTGTGTACTATATTCATCTGATATTTAGCTAGAGTTATGAATGTAATTAAACATTTTAAATCTGCAACACTGTACATTATATAAACAATATAAGAAAATAAAAGATATATCAATTTGTTCTTGATTTTTTTCCTTTTTACACTACGATGCTTAATACTTCACGGAGCACTTCATTGGATGAAAGCAACCATTGGGTTAGACAGAGGAGTTGCTTCATTGATGTCCATTTTGTCGGAAAACAATTACATATCGACTATTAAATCCCCGATAGATTGGCTCCTAGTAGTGGATTCACACAATTTCAAACTTCCACCAAAAGATGGAGAATCCTGGTCACGGCACCAGATATGTTACGTTTCGTTTCACGAAACAACAGGTATTCTGATGCCAGCAATTCTGTGCGCTTGGCGGTGATCGTTTGATGGCTTTTTGTTTCAATTAAATCTCACATACTTGTACTTTAACATTTAATTAACAAATAAACATTTATTTTAGCTGATTATAAGCTTACTCTCAGACCAATACAATTGAATTATAACATAAAATATTGTGTGGCACTTTAGAACAAAGACTTATAAGGACTGTCAAGTACATACAATTAATATCCAAATCTATGCTAATGTTAGCATACAATGTAACGACACCTGATCTCAACACCCGATATTCCCCTATCCGGAGAAAAAATAAAATTAAGGATAGTTATCTCTAAGAAGGCAAACTCGGAGAGAACTAAAGTTCGGTGGAGAAGATTGATTTTGGGAAGAGGACGGGAAGGAGCTAGACAGTACTGAGGATCGGACGAACACGAGAGCAGGCAGAGGTGATCGGACTCAGACGATCGACGTTCGATCGAGTCCATTCAACTGGTCTTAACTTTTATAGTCGTTTTAGATCACCGCCCTCCAAGGTGTGACTGGTCCAATCTTGGGCCAATCCAAGATATTTCTCCATTTCTGACGTCAGGGATGTGTCTTCTTCAACGTGTAGTATTCAAATTCCCATCTCTGACGCAATAAGCGAAAGATCCAGTTTAGTGTTCAATTTGGTTCTATTATTTCCTCTGATTACTCATTTTCCTAAATGTGCCAATGACTCATTCTTAGTCATCTGGCTTTCACGCTATTATTTCCTTTGATCAGTCATTCCCCAGACTGCACCAGTGTCTCATTCTTAGTTACCCAGCTGCTATAGTAGTATGCAATAGTTTACTATCTCCAAGACGATAAATGCTATGGAGGTAAAAATAGCGAAAAACGAATAACTGTTGTCCTTTGTGCCAATATGTCTGGAATAGAAAAACTTAAAATTTTGCTTACAAGTAAAAGCAAGCAGCCAAGATGTCATTAGAAGTTGACTATGAATACAATAAGAAATCATGGATGACAGTGAGATTTTTGAGAAGTGTAATTAATTTTGATAAAAAGATGACAAGTGAGATTTTTGAGAAGTGGTTAATTAATTTTGATAAAAAAATGACAAGGCGGAAGAGAAAAGTTGTTTTTTCGTAGACAACTGTCCAGCACATCCTTCTTCTATAACAAAAAAATTAACAAATGTGAACCTGGTATTTTTTCCTCCAAATACAACGTCATAATTGCAACCAATGGATCAAGCCGTAATAAAAAAATCTTAAAATGCATTATTGAAAACAGATTCTCAAGAAACTAATTTTTGTACTTGAAAACGATCAACCCATTGACAATGCATCGAAAACAGATTCCCAAGAAACTAATTTTTGTACTTGAAAACGATCAACCCATTGACAATGTAATTCTCAGAATGTGTACATCAGAATTAGCAAAAGTGTGGCAAAATGACATAGCGGAAATAACAATACAGAACTGCTTCATAAAAACAGGCTTCTCTGAAAAGTCTATTGTGGAAAAAGTTAATGTACTGTCAAACATTGAGGAATGCTGGAACCAGTTACAGTCAACAGGCACAATAAATGACAAAATCTCACTTAATTTAAACATGGATGAAGACATCATCATAGTAGAATATCTGACAGATGATGACATTTTTTAAGTTCAATAAAAGATAGTGAAAATCAAGATAAAGACAATGAGGGCAGATGAAATAGAAGTTTCCTAAACCTTCCAAAAAAAGTAATGGCTGCATTTGAAACAATTCGTCAAGGGTTTCAATCTGCAGAAAATGTGCCCGACAATATTTTTGAGTCGCTCAATAAATGCAACGAGGAATCTCATTGAAATTACTTCTACATCTGATAATTAAATACAATACTCTAAATTATTCTAATTTATTTTGATTCATAAATCCATGTTTTGTCCATCTTATTTTTTACTTATCTATTACATGGAGTAGACTTAAACATTAATATACTGTATATATATCAAATCTTAATCTTAGTAAAAATTAAAGTTCAATTATTAAATAATAGATGGCGCCACCTTAACCTATAAATTTAAATTATTAATTATTAATTCGATAGATGGTGGCACCGTAGCGTGAATTTAAAAAATAATTATTAATTTGGCAGTTAATACAAAAAATAACCACTGGGAAGTGTTGGCTTGTATAGAATCATTGGAAACTATATATATATATATTTTTAAACATAAAAAAAAAATTCTTTTGTATATTTTTTCCCAAAACTTTCTTCAAATCATTTAAGTTGGAGTTTTACATACCGTGAGCCACCATCACCACCATCAGGGGGCCACGAAAAAGGCGATACGAACAAAATATCACTTAACTACTATACTACATTAGAGAAAATTCAGGTTTCTATATAACAAAGTTTCTATATATCAAAATTTTTCTAAGATACCTTCAACTTCGATATATGGAGGTCCGACTGTATTCATACTTGAGGTGTACCTGTATTTTTGGATTTACAAGTAAATTTTTTTGAATGAATTAATAGTGTAAATCTGAGACCTACTGTATATCCAGTTGTTTGAAGGCCTACTTGGAAGTTAAAGAATACAGTATATGTAGCAAAGTACAGTGGTACTTCACAATTCAACGTCCTGCAATTCAACATTTGAATTTCGTAGTATGGTGCATGTGCATACATGGAATCGTGCGATTTGTTATTTTTCAGTTCTTGTTGGGCTGCTTCAGTGTTTGCCTGTGTTGTTTGTGTTAATTTTCAATTCTGCATTTTTCAGAAAGTAAAAAGTTGTTTGTATTAATTTTCAATTCTACATTTTTCAGAAAGTAAAAAGTATCTGTAGTTATTATTATTTTTTGAGTGATATGTAAGGATGGGTTGAAAGAGAACTGACCAAAGGAATAATTCCGGAAAGAAGAACACTTGATTGAGCATAGAGAAGAAAAAGAAATTTGTAGATAGACTGCAGAAAGGTAGAACAATAAAGATGCAAATCGAGTATGGCGTTCCTAGGACAACTGTGGCAAAGTTTTACAACAGAGAAGATTATGGGTGCTAGGATGTCTGCTGGAGCATTGAAGATTTCTGATAAGAATAGATCTTTTATTGAAGAAGAGATGGAAAATTTGCTTTTCATCTGGATTAGAGAAAAGACGTGAGGGGAGATCCAGTAACTCATGCAATGATCTGTGAGAAGGCTAGATTAATTTTCGAAGAATTGCAGAAGAAACTTCAGGACATACTTAAGATCAAATTGAGGAATTTAAAGCAAGATTGGTTTCACAGATTCAAAGATAGAACAGGATAAAGAAGACTTCGTTTCAACATCCAAGTGCTAATAAATTGTGTGTATTGTGTATAAAATAGTGTATTTTGTAATTTAATGTTTTATACAATAGTAAAAATACTGTATGTATAGAAAAGAAATAATATATTCTCTCTCTCTCTCTCTCTCTCACCACCCCATTAGAGGAAGTGGGATAGGAATCTGACAACAAATTAATCTATATTTGATAGTGTTATATGGGAAATATTGTCCCATAATTCGACAATTTCTCAATGGATTAGTGTCAAATTACAAGGTACCACTGTGCTGTTTAAAAATAATTCCTATTTTTAACTATTTTATACATATGTTACGGCCAATCCCTAACATATAGCCAAGTCATGAAATGGCTGGCCACTTCTAGATTGAGCCATAGCTTGAAATATACATCGCTACAGTTTTCCTTACTCTAAGAGACAATCCCATTCATTAGAGAGTGGGTAAGTTCTATAATCTCTTGCATCAGTATTGTAAGACTAACATGTGACATGACAGACAAATCCCATTCTTGCTGGTGAATAAACCAAAACTCATATGAATGCATTTCACGCTTAGTTAGTTTCGCAACACTTCTAGCTTTGGCCATTTTTCTTGGACTTCTCGAATTGGCCATTGATTGTCATGTGCATCACAAATTGCCCAACCAGAACCTGAAATAATCATAATTCTAATATATTTCGGGCTTTGGCAAAATCTAGAAATGGCCAGCCCTTTCGTGAATTGACTATACGTTGGACATTTGCCATAACATATATATTTTTATTTTTAGATAAAAGTTGGAGAAAAAATTTTTTATGATGATGTGGGGAGTCTCAAAATTTCTGACATAGAAACCAAACTTGGAATGACAAAAAATGAAAGAGGGGAGGAGAAGAGAGTCAAAAAAAAAAAAAAGTGTTTGAAACAGTATAACATAGTTTATGGATGATCTTTAAGAGAGAATTATTTTCTCAAATCTTAATTTTGGATCTTAATGAATTGCTACAACACAAATTTACTGTAGAACAGTCTAAATTTAATTTTTCTCTATTAACACATTTTCAAACTGTTAAGCAGAAATTTTTAATAATTTAGATAAACAAAGAAATAAGAAATAAGAATTATCTAAATGATTTTTACTCATAAAAAATTTTAATATTCTATTGCTTACTAATATGCTCTATTATTCTAAGATATACTTATATGTGAATGTAATAAATCATTAATATCCAATATATAATTATGAAAAAAAACAGTACTCACGGCATAAGCGAGCTCTCTGGATATTTCAATTCTCCAACAATGATACGGTCAAAAGTTGTTAAATGCAGACGGCGGTAATCTAACAAACGTTGAGTGATGAAATCATATTTCAAATTAATGATGCTGTAATCAGTCAGAAATATTATCCTTTCCTTTTCTGTATCCCAATGATCAATCCTGAAATTATATTTAACAAGTTAAGGTATTCAGTTAATGTAATGAGTCACAAGTAGGAATGTTTTATTATCCAGTGAGAATTTTATGAGTCTTTAAGATATATTATTCATTCCTGCCATTATATGGATTGAAATAAATTTATCATTTATATTCATAAATTAATAAATATAATTTAGTAAAAATATCATAAAATACTTGAAAATGAATTGCTTACTATGTTTTTTTGGAAATATTTTAATAATAAATGATTTATATGAACTTTTTTTAATTCTCTTATCAGATATTCACACTCTATCATTAAATAATACATATTATTAAAAACTAATGCTAATTACTCAAAAAGAAATAAGATATTTTATTACATAATTAATATCATATTGCATAATTCAATAAGTTTAAATTTGAATGTTTGATTCTCTACATGTACACAAAAATAAATGAAAATACTAAAACCAATTAATGTATCAGATTTAACTTTAATCAAGAATCATATATTTGATATTATCTAAGTAGATAATTATTTTCGAAATCTAAAGTATTTAAATAAATATAGTAATTCTGTTTAATATTTTCATCAAATCAATTTAATTATAGTAATTAAAGAAATGTTATAAGGTATAAAATAAAAACAACACAGAACTAAAAATTAACTCACTCTGTTAGGAGCCAAACACCACGCAATTCCCCATCCAGGTTTTCTAAGACAACTGGTCTACACTGATCTGCTGCATTCTCCAAAGCACCTTCCTGTTAAAAAAATAATAAATTTTTTAAAATCAGATATATTTTCAACAAAAACAATTAGACTAGGTCCCCTACTTATGCTATTTCAGAGATATGCAGATGCAAAGTCTTAATTGTACTGAATTTTCATAAAATAAAACAAAAATTCACAGTAAATACAGCACTTGAGATTCAAAACAGAAAACTGCTCTTAAAGGAGTTTATCTTAATTAAGGTTTAACAATAAGCACTAATAAGCAGTCCAAAGTTAATTCTCAGTAAAACATTTAATTTATTGAGGAACGTTTTCGGCTTTAAGTAGCACTCTTCAACTCTCAAGCATAAATACAGCCTATAGAACGACCAACCACTATACTTTTTTTTTTTTGTGTGTGTGTTCTAGAACATAGAACAAATTCGAAAATTAAAACAATTTTTTAAATAGATTGAAATAATTAGAATCTTAAAAACTAAAATAAAATAGATTAAATTAAAATCTAAAAACAAAGAGCTCATTTTCTCTCGTGTACATAACAGTATCACTTTAACATAAGCATTAATAAACATAACAAAGTCACATCTTTGCTTGTGTCACCTATTCCTGTTCTGCTGCGGTTTTTTTGTTCAATGCAAACTTCCAAGCATCTGAAATATTAACAGATTGTCTCTCATTAATTACTCTTCCCTTGTTACTTCCTGTGAAAATCTGTAGTTCTTCCGCTATAGCTATTTCGTTTACGTCGTGTAGCTGCTTAACAACCTTAGCATTTTGCCAACCTATTCTAATGTTGCATTCGTATGCCCTTTTCGCTAACGCTACTGTTAAAACTCCGTTCTTTATATCCCTTTCATGTTCTTTCAACCTTTCTCTTAAATTTCTCTTCGTCGCTCCGATGTATACTTCATTTTGTTGTCTATCTAAGTTTACTAGAGGTATTTCATAAATCCCTGTGCGCTCTTCCTGTCTGTATTCATCCTTCACGTTTTTAAGCATATTAAAGATCGTCTTTGGCCTTTTATAAGCAGGTTTTCTCTCATTTATTTTTAATAATCTTTCTACTGTCTTATACCCTCTTAATGTATCTGGTATTACCTCATAACCTCTGTTTATCTGATTATTGCGGTCTTGTCGACTTTCTTGCTCTTGACTATCATGATTATTACGTTCACGCCTATCTAAAACCTCTTTATAGATCTTTTGTACCAGTTTTCTACCATAACTGTGCTTTTCTGCTACTTCTACAATAGTTTTCATTTCTTCTTTAAATAATACGTGTGTGCTACAATGCGATAGGGCCCTAGCTACATATGACTTTAGTGCTGCTTTTTTATAACTCCATTTGTCATTTGACCATTGCGAGATTATTACCGGGGTGTTTGACGGCTTTCTATAAACAGATGTTTCAAGGGAATGGTCTCTCAGTACTAGTTGGACGTCTAGAAAGTGTATCTTTTCTTTATCTTTCTGCTCTAACGAAAGCTTTAGGTTGTAGCTGGGAACAGTGAAGAGCCCTTCTAGTTCTTCCGACTTATCCTCTCTCTTCGAAATCACAAAAATGTCGTCGACATATCTTAAATAAAGATGGGCCTCATTGATGATATTAAGTAAGCGGGTTTCCTCTAGAGACCTTAACACCAACTCCGCTAAAACTCCAGCAAGCGGGCTCCCAATCGGTACTCCTTTGGTCTGTTTGTAGAAGTATCCCTTGAATCTGAAAAAAGAATTATAACATAACAAATTAGCCAATTCTCTACAGAGGTCTGGGTTAGATGTATGACCCGGGAGGTTGGTTAACAGGAATCTGTACAAGCATAAACACGTTGGTGCTATATTTAGCGACGGGTAGAGCTTCTCAAAGTCAAAACTTGCAAAGACCTGATCTTCTACTAGTTGTAAATCTTTTACTTTCCGTATAAACTCAACTGCAGAGTTAATCACGTATGGATAATTTTTTAGCTTACTATTAATCCATTCAGCTAATGCTTTCTCCAGATTGTACAAAGGGGACCTGCATTTCTCTACAATTGGCCGGAATGTCATGGGCGTCTTGTGGGTTTTCGCATATGCAAAAAGCCTTGGGCAGGCTGGATTCGAAATTCCCTTCACTCTTAGGAACTCAGGTAAACTTTTATTCTTCAGTAACCTATCCCTTTTCTTTTCTAACATTATTGTAGGATCCTTGTCCAGCAACTCTGCTTCTGACTGCCTTATACATTCTTCAAGAAAATCATCATATACTTGTCTCTTTAGTAACACCAGTTTTTTAGACTTATCTTCCCTTGTAACTGATAACTGATTCTCCTGCAACCTGCAGAATGGATTAATAGTAAGCTAAAAAAAATTATCCATACGTGGTTAACTCTGCAGTTGAGTTTATACGGAAAGTAAAAGATTTACAAGTAGTAGATTATCAGGTCTTTGCAAATTTTGACTTTGAGAAGCTCTACCCGTCGCTAAATATAGCACTAACATGTTTATGCATGTACAGATTCCTGTTAACCAACCTCCCGGGTCATACATCTAACCCAGACCTCTGTAGAGAATTGGCTAATTTGTTATCTTATAATTCTTTTTTCAGATTCAAGGGATACTTCTACAAACAGACCAAAGGAGTACCGATTGGGAGCCCGCTTGCTGGAGTTTTAGCGGAGTTGGTGTTAAGGTCTCTAGAGGAAACCCGCTTACTTAATATCATCAATGAGGCCCATCTTTATTTAAGATATGTCGACGACATTTTTGTGATTTCGAAGAGAGAGGATAAGTCGGAAGAACTAGAAGGGCTCTTCACTGTTCCCAGCTACAACCTAAAGCTTTCGTTAGAGCAGAAAGATAAAGAAATGATACACTTTCTAGACGTCCAACTAGTACTGAGAGACCATTCCCTTGAAACATCTGTTTATAGAAAGCCGTCAAACACCCCGGTAATAATCCCGCAATGGTCAAATGACAAATGGAGTTATAAAAAAGCAACACTAAAGTCATACATAGCTAGGGCCCTATCGCACTGTAGCGCACACGTATTATTTAAAGAAGAAATGAAAACTATTGTAGAAGTAGCAGAAAAGCACGGTTATGGTAGAAAACTGGTACAAAAGATCTATAAAGAGGCTTTAGATAGGCGTGAACATAATAATCATGATAGTCAAGAGCAGGAAAGTCGACAAGACCACAATAATCTGATAAACAGAGGTTATGAGGTAATACTGGATACATTAAGAGGGTATAAGACAGTAGAAAGATTATTAAAAATAAATGAGAGAAAACCTGCTTATAAAAGGCCAAAGACAATCTTTAATATGCTTAAAAAACGTGAAGGATGAATACAGACCGGAAGAGCGCACAGGGATTTATGAAATACCTCTAATAAACTTAGATAGACAACGAAATGAAGTATACATTGGAGCAACAAAGAGATATTTAAGAGAAAGGTTGAAAGAACATAAAAGGGGTATAAAGAACGGAGTTTTAACAACAGCGTTAGCGAAAAGGGGCAAACGAATGCAACATTAGAATAGGCTGGCAAAATGCTAAGGTTGTTAAGCAGCTACACGACGTAAACGAAATAGCTATAGCGGAAGAACTACAGATTTTCATAGGAAGTAACAAAGGAAGAGTAATTAATGAGAGACAATCTGAAATATTAACAATATTTCAGATGCTTGGAAGTTTGCATTGAACAAAAAAACCGCAGCAGAACAGGAATAGGTGACACAAGCAAAGATGTGACTTTGTTATGTTTATTAATGCTTATGTTAAAGTGATACTGTTATGTACACGAGAGAAAATGAGCTCTTTGTTTTTAGATTTTAATTTAATCTATTTTATTTTAGTTTTTAAGATTCTAATTATTTCAATCTATTTAAAAAATTGTTTTAATTTTCGAATTTGTTCTATGTTCTAGAACACCATCAAAACTACATTTCTTCAACATCAATAATGTAGATTTTGAAACTATCTCAATGTATCATCATCCAATATTTTCGCTATTTCCTTTTAAGGCTAAACGGTAACTATATAACAGCTATCTTGATTAGTTGGGCTTGGGTTACTTAAGAGAGGATTTGATTGGCTACAAGTAATCGGCTGCTGCCGTATGTGAATGCTACAGTCGGCTAGTCGTTCACGATTACAAGTCGAGTCCGATTTTCGAGTCGGACGCAATGTGAAGTCGCCCTTAGGCTTTTTTTACGTTGACACCCAAAGTTTCAGGGTTTTGATCATTTACGTTTAAGCAAATCATTTTTACGCCGACATTTATTATAAATGCACGTCGACGCCCTGCGTTACAGAGTTTAGATAGCGTTTGAAATAAATTATATCGATAAATTAAAAAGGGGCCACCATCGACATTTTTGCGGGAGGCCTCTCAGTTTTTAGCTACGCCGTTGCCCTTAGGCCATCACACCAACTAACTGCTAGATTCAAGCAACCCATCTCGCATCCTTCCTCCATAGTTGGTGAAGACTGGATGTTAAAGGGGGGAGAAAACGGCGCCGACATAAGTTGATTGAAAAACTAATATTCAAGCTGTGGAATTTCCCTATGGCCCCGATCGCTTCTACTCGAATATCGGTTACAATACCGCCTGTTTTCATCAATTTAGCTAACTACCGATAGGTAGTTAGCTAAATTGATGAAAACAAGCTAAATCGATATTAATTGATTATATGCAAGCTTTCACCGTTACGATGCTAATGAAGTTTTAGCACATTATTTTCAAAAATAAAAAAAAAAAACAGATTTCATTAAACTTGATTAAAATATAAAAATCAAAAAAATAATAAATTATTATTTAGAATAATTTATTTTGAAATATTTATAAAATAATTATTATTATTGTTTTTTACTCTAAAATAGCTATAGATGGAGAAATATCGAAAATAAGATTGTGGCGGTTTTTGGTTTTTGCATTTTCCGCCATTATCTCCGCAACCATGCGGCCTACAGAGATAATTTATGCACCAAATTCAAGTCCAGATCATGCCCTTTTTAAATTTCTTGTTTCAGGTTACAGTTACTGTAAGCAGTGAGAAGGGCAAAAATCGAAAAAGATGACCCATTTTTTTGTTTTTGTCGTTTCTATGGCTTATCGTAAACATAAGTTACCCGAAATTAGGAGGTTTAAAAAGTGCTTGATCTGGTGCAAAAATTATCTGTGTAGACCGCAAGGTTATGGAGATAACGGCGAAACTTCAAAACAATAGCTATTTTAGAATGGCTATTGTTTTGAATAAAAATCAATTATAATTAATTTTAAAATATTTCAAATGAAATATTTCTAATATATTAGAAAATTTAATCTTTATAATATTTTAGACAAGTTTCATGAAATCTATTTGTTATTTTTGAAAATAATGAGCTAAAACCATCTATATATAGATGGCTAAAACGTTTTCGTTTTAGCCATCCTCGTTTTTTATTACCAGATGCCATTTTCCATTTTATAAGAATACTAAATGACGGGGCAAAACAAGCCCGTCCTCACGCTGCCCATCCCTGTGGAGGAATCAGCCGGATTGTAGAGAACTGGAATCGACGGCCGGGCCCGAACCCCATGATAAACATTTTTAAAGGATGGCACTCGAAACTCTAACCCGGGTCCTCCAGAGTGGGAAGCCGAAGCGTTTCCACCCCGCCAATTCGGCCAACGCTAAAACTTTGTTAACACACTAATGATATATACAAGTGAAAGCTTGAACATAAATACGTATTGGGTAGTTAGCTAAATTAGGGAGTTTCAGTACAGCTAAGACTCGGCTCCGTTCGATAACTAAACGAGAAAATCATATCGTTTCAGAAGGCGCATTGGTAGTCGCTTCAGCAACTCCAAGTTAGTTCGAATCTCTGATATTAGATGTTTTATTATCGTAAATTCTCTCTATTCTCGTAAGTTATTTCTATATTAAAGAGTTTCCGCACAGCTATGACTCACTGGTCAGCTTCGATCGATAAAGTCTCGGTGTACGGTCTGCGCATGCGCGAGACTGTGAATCGTATCGTTGCTTTTCGTATTTGTTTCGGTTGTATCGTTGACGGATAAAAACAGTTTTAGATCATTGTTTTTTTAGACGAGCTGTTGCACTCCAGAATATTAAATTTGGCCATCAGCGGTTTAATATAACATATTATCTTTATTAGAAATAATAGAAGATAGAATAGAAATAATTTATAAGAATAGAATATACGGGAATAGAGAGAATTTACATACAGCATCTGGTGTCGGCGATTTGAACTAACTTGTTACTTAAGCCACTTTCCGAAACGATACGATTTTCTCGATTAGTTATCGGTCGGAGCCGAGTGGTAGCTGTGCGGAAATTCTCTATTATCTGTAAAAATCATTTATTATATTAAATCGCTGACGGCGAATTTTAAAATTCAGGTTTGCATCGGACAGCAAAGATGACTACTTTCTCGTACGAAAACGTAACGACAAAAACTGTTTTTATCGGTCAATGACACGACTCACAACCTCGCGCATGCATTTTCTCGGTCGGACTTGTGTCGTAGTTATGCTGAAACGTCCTATTGATGACTACAAGGCCATATTGTAACTCGATATTTGAGTAGAGCCGACCGAGTGGGGAAGTTCCAATAGCATGAATATTAGTCGGCAATCGGCTTTTATTCCGGCGGAAGTTTTCCACCCCTTCTACAACAACAATAGCATCTACCAACTGTATACAGCGGTTAAAAAACAGGCAATCCTCTTGAGACTTGAATTAATGCAGCACTTAATAGTTGCTGTGATAATTCAAAGGATACCTTTTTAGCCGATCCTTACATTCTAAAGCAGCCATTCTCAACCTGCGACCCGGAACGCACAGTCGTGAATTTAATGAAAGCGCGATTTTCTTTTCCCAAATCAAAAATAAAAATTCTGATATAAAAAATTTTGTTTAAATCTGGAAAAATTAGAATTTTCCTAATTTGCTAGGTCTTTCTTATGCACTCATAAAAATTTTACAAGTCATAGGTCAGTTTTGAAAACACTGACCTATGGCATTCATGAATTGAGAAGTCAAGAGTTTTTGTAGGCGATCTTTTAGAAATCAGACTTTTTCACGTGATACAAACCGGTTGCCGACTGCTAATATAGCATGTTGGGTCCACTTAATGTAGCAAACAAATGTGTGCGGCCCACTTAATGTAGTAAACAAACGTATGCGGCCCGGGGGAAAAAAAGGTTGAGAACCACTGTTCTAAAGGCTGTGAGAAACTCCATCCAACATCGTGTTCAACTGTGCTTTGATGCTGGTGGCAACTGTGCTTTTGAGCACACCCTTGATTAGTTTTTGCTTTTTTATTAGACTCTGTGTTTTCATTTATTGATTTAGGGTGTTTGTTTTGTTGGTTTGTTATTTATATATCAGAAATAAGTGTCAACCCTTTGTATTTAAAAATGTTTTTATTTTATTTTATTTTTGAGTGAACTATTCATCTGATTTTGATGATGATTTTTTTAATAGTGTTCAGAATTGAATGCTGTACAAGTTTGTAATTGGAAAATTTTCTCTATCTGTAATGGTTTATGAGATAGACTTTGTAAGTGTACTCATTTGCATAATCAGCTCATTTCAAGGTCAGATAGCCCACCAATGACTTCCTATTTGTTGGCGATAATAAATTTTGGATTCTATGATAGTTATCAAGTTATTTCGAGAGGTATAAACTTTTCCATCCTGTTTATTAGAAACTGCATTTGTTAATGTTAAAATTGTTTTCAAGTCTATGATGTATTCTACCCGATATATATTAAAAGTTTTTAAAATAAAATGATGTGTGTGTGTGTGTGTGTGTGTGTGTGTGTGTGTGTGTGTGTGTGTGTGTGTGTGGAATATAAAAGAAGTTTGTATCTCAAAAAATTTGTATTTAGAGCAGTTCATATGTCGAGGTACCACTGTATATCAAATCTACACATTGTTGGACTTGTGTGGTTTTCAATTTACATGGAAATTTTGGAATAAATTTTCTGCATAAGTAGGGAATCTACTGTACTGTGCTACTTACTAACTACAATAAAATAAAAAATATTGTTCAAATATCAAATCTAATAATAGTTTATTTTATACAAACTAGAAGTATTCATACCCTCACCGCAAAGAATTCTCTCACTTCCTCTTCACTCATGGGTCGTATTGGTCGATGACTAGTCAATCCAGCTTTTTCAGCTCTCATTTTATTGATATTTGCATTATTATCTGCAATGAAATTTTATTTTAAAAATAAGATTAATATATCATTTTATAATATACATATCAAATATTTGTGAATTTCTTCAAGTATCAATTTTTAATAGCAAAGTTCTGAGAGAAAATTTTTATATTGAATATGATCAATTTTAAAACATCATATATTAATTATAATATTGTTTGTGTTTATTTTCTAGTAGAAGGCATGACAATTATACAGGGTGTTCTTAAAAACTCTGGTCAAATTTAAAATCAAATACTATTCATCAAAATAAAGCAAAAAGTTTATATAAATATTGGTCTAGAAAATCACAGGATGTAAAAGCATAGATCATTTATGTAACTCCTACCAAAGAAAGCAAAATCATGGGTTATTTCCAGTATTGCAATTTATTACAGCCATCATGAGGCTAATAAGGCCTATTAAATTATATGCTTTTTCATTGTGTTATCTTGAAAAGAAAATGTTTGAAAACCCATGTTTATATGGACATTTCGCTTTGTTTTGATGAGCAGCATCTGTTATTTAATTTTGGCTAGACATTTTAGGAACATCCTATATTATCTACTGATATAAAACAAATGATATAAAAATGATATAACTTTATATAGTCATAACTTTTTACATCTATTGATATAAAAAGTTAAGGAAAAAAGAAGTTATGCAATTTCTGAATATGAAAATTTCATTTTTAGATTCTCAAGTTTTGTATATATTACACACAGATTTTCTGGTTGAATTTTTTGCCATTTTCCATTTTTGTCAAATTATAAACAATGAAGCTAAGTATTGACCCACAGGCAATCCATATTCTTGGTGGGGTTGGATATCAACTGAAGAATGGAATTCAACAAACAGGACCTTGACCCCTTAAAAAATTCTGATGATGTGGAACTGAGAATTGAATAAAGCTCTTCTAGCTGTAAGCCAACACTTTATTATGAGGCCATTTGGCCAACTGTGTGTGTGTGTGTATGTGTGTGTGTGTGTGTGTGTTAAAACAGTAGTGGTAAAATTTTATTAATGTTATAATACTACTAAATTTTATCATGTGTTTTTCTAAAAGAAAACACTTTTTAAATAAATTGTTTCACATTAAATGTAAATTTTTCTGAATGTAATCCAATGCTATAAAGCAGCATTTCCCAAACTATGTTCTGCAGAAGATCTATAAGTGTTCTGTAAAAAAAATTATGAAAATTAATATGAGTCTCTCATGATTTAATTAAAATACTGTGCCAAGTTGAAACTGGAGTCGTTAGTTTATTTTACATAATTACAACTTAAAAAATGTTTGTTTTGCCTAATTTATTTATTAATATCTACCTATACTACAAAATAACCAAAGTGTTCCGTAAAAATTTCAGGATTTGTAAAATGTTCCGTCATAGAAAAAGTTTGGGAAACACTGCTATAGAGCATGGTTTCTAAACTATTTTAATTGTACACTCCCCTTTGTGTCTTTGGAGACAACTCCTATATAGTTGTTTCCAAAGACAAAAAATTTATAAAAAATATATATGAAAGAATTAGAAAATTTGAGTTCATATTTAGGTCAGTAACTTTTTATTTATTTATTATGAATAAGGAAAACTTCTTACTTTAGATATTAAATAAAAACAAACAATAAGCCAAAAAAGTAAGATAAATCGTATATTCAAAAACGTTTTTGACTAAACAATTTATCTTACTTTTTTGGCTTATTGTTTGTTTTTTATTTATTTATTTCTTGTACTTCAGGTCAGAACACTTTTTTTTATTTCTCTTTGGAAATAAAAAAAGTTCAAGTTTTGATTTATCATCAATATTTCATCGCTGAACCTAACAGAGCTGAATTATCACTAGGCACAATATTATAGAGTGCTCTGGGATGTGCATACCTAAGAACACTCTACAACAGAACTTCAAAAGCAAGTTAAAATTATTGAACAATCTTATATTTAAAAAATTTTTGTGCCTATTGGCCCAAAGGGTCTTAATCCAACTCTACTGACATTTTACAAAATAAAATCCAAAAAGTGATCCTCAGAATCAAAAATATATTTTATATCAAAAAGTGGAATTAAGTAACCCTAACTAGTCAAATTTCCACTAGTGATCTATTTTTGAAATAATTTGGCTAGTTAGGGTTATTTGGATCATGTAATCCCTAAGTAAATATTGAGTTACAATTGGTGAAATTAATGATTCCATGAAAAAACAATTAAAAAAAAAATCACTTTGCTTACAAAAATAATACTATAATTTTAATTTAGGAACAATCAAACTTTATATTATTAGTAAATATGCCTATCAAAAATGAGAGTATAGTCAATTCTCGTTATTTGCAGAGCTTTCGCACTTATTTGCAGACTCTTGCTGAGCAGCGTAAATACTGTTACCAATGTACACACTTTCTACTTTCTCTCTGGAGAGAGAGGGAGAAATAAAGTTGTTTGTTACCAAATGTAGTCTTTGAATGGGTTTGCCAGAATATTTCTCATTACCTATCCTTGCTCACTCCACAGACCGCATATAGGCCAAAAGCCTGTTCATATCATCCGCAGGTCCCATAAAAGAATGACCCTATGCTTCAATGCAATCTCAAATTTAGGTGTCTAACTTTCTGTGCATTTGCTACTTACACTGAAATTTTAGTAGATTGAGGCAAAAAGCGACGCAGACAAGGCTGACACAATTTGCAACGCAGTTCAGAAAGACAGTGTGTCAGCTGTCACACAAAACATCTTGCAATATCAAAAAATTATCAATGAAAAATAAGATTTTATTTACTACATAGTTAATGTTTTTAAAAATTAAATAAAGATTTTACTGTAATTATAATACTGTATATATAGTTTATACACTGCACATACTGTAATTATTTATAAGTAATGTAATACATATTAAATAAGGTGCCTGCAAACAGAAAACAACAACATTCACTGCTCTTGTAGACAAACTTAAATGCATCTTCTAAATTCTAGCACAATGGAGCAGACCAAAAAAAATTAAACAAAAATTATACATTATTCAGAAACGTTTTCGGCATATTTTTCACCCTCTTCTGATACTTATGTAATCATTAGAGCTAAAGAGGGCGAAAAATACGCCAAAAACGTTTCTGAATAATAAAGTGCATAATTTTTGTTTAATTTTTTTGGTCTGCTCCATTGTGCTAGAATTTAGAAGTTGCATTTAAGTAAACAGAAAAAAACACACAAACTAAATATGAAAATGTTAGGTTCCTGCGAATCTTTCTTCCCAACTCTATATTTCCCATAGGCACAATGGTTCACCATTCGCTAATTCAGTATTCGCAAAGAATTTACAGAATGTAACTACCGCGAATAGCAAGAATCGACTGTATATTTAATAGCAATTTTTCCCTCAATAAAATTTTGAAGTTTTGTTATTTAAAGTTATTTGACTTTGAATAAAATGTTTCCATAATTATTCATTATTCTTCTTCCTGATATTATAAGTTAAACACAAAAAACAGTTCTGCACAAAAAAGTTGTATTATTTAATAAGTAACATTTTTGACTTTCCATAAGGCCATCATTATCTATATAGTTATAAATTACAAGACAGTATATGTATCATGTTCAGTTTCTAATTACAAACAAAAGAAAAAATATAGTATAAAAGTATACAGAATAATGTTCATAATAAAATATAAAACATAGAAAACTAAGTTTGATCTAATTTCAACCTTTTACAATAAAAAGTTTAAAATAAAAACATATATAAAAATATGAATAAAGAACATGAGATTACAATAAAAAAGATTAAAATTTTAATACAATATTTAGATTTATTGTTAATAAGTATTTTAATTGGTGATTAATTAAATATGAAAATAACTGATCACATAAGTTCTAGATGAAACAAGAAATGACATAATATGCAATGTGATCTATCATCATCATAGTCAAGATATAGGGATATCATATGCTACATCTTTATTGATTATGAATGATTTTTTAGCTTTATTATTTATCCAAAAACTTTCAGTGATATAGCCAGGTACAGTTCGTTCCAAAAAATTTGTCACCCGCTTCGCAGGGGCTGAGCATACCGGAAGTTGATCGGTTATAAAGTCTGTCAGTTCGAATATACATAGTGGAAGCTAAAAATGAACGTGTCCATTCTGACAAAGAATAGGGGTGAGGTATACAAATGAGATGGGTCGATTACAGTGCTCTGAACTGAAAAGACTAATCGCTCACTATTTCAAGCAAGGCAGACTTTCTAGTTATGAATTGAGTAAATA
>AYEL01087113.1:0-28772 GCA_000484575.1 Olivierus martensii
GATGTCCCCGTAATAGCTAGGATGAAGTTTCCGGCTAGTGTTCACATCCTAGCTGTTGTTTCCGGTGAAGGTGACGTCATGCCGCCACACGTCTTTGGAAAGGGGGAAACCGTAATGAAAAAGATTTACTTGCATGTTCTTACAACAATAGTGAAACCCTGGATGGAAACTGTTACTTCTGGGAGACCCTACATTTTCCAGCAGGACGGCACGCTTGTGCACATCAGTCATTTAGTACAAAACTGGTTGTCAGACAACATGGATACGTTTTGGTCTAAAGAATTCTGCCTCCTAACAGTCCAGATTTGAATCCTTTGGACTATTACGTATGGAGCGTTGTTGAAAGGGTCTCTAATAGGTCGAGACATCCTAATGTGGCATCTCTCCAGGCCGCTATTGAGGCAGCGTTTTCGAACTTGGAAAGCAGGCATTGCGCAGTGCATGTCATCGTTTCCGGTCGAAGATCGAGGCAGTAATTGAGGCAAAAGGGAATTACATCGAGTAATTTTAATCTAAAAGGGATCCCCATTATGTGCAAATGATAATTTTCGATAATTTTATTCTTTTTGTTAAATAAAATTTTGTTTAATTAAATTGTCTATTCTTTTTGTTAAATAAAAGTTTGTTTAATTAAATTGTTTATTTTGTCCAGATTTAGCTGGCACACCCTGTATATTACCTTATTTTTGTATAAGCATCCTGGCATTGCCATTAGTTGGCAAGCATAGCCTTTTAACAATATGCATTAGCTAATAGTGTGATTCAGCCTTTAGCACATAAGTTGCTAATCAGCAGCCAAAATGTTTGTTTCTCTGGTTGCAATTTTTGCATCTTGTCATAACCATTCACCCTCTAATAAGAGAAATAATACTACTGATGAAAATTCCAATATAAAAACAAAGACAAAGAAAGCTTTAAATTTAGCCATTTTAAGCTAAACAGAAACCTAATTTATGAAACTATTAAAACAGAAATCAGACAAATCAAGAATTAAAACAGTCCTCAATTTATGACAGAGACATTGGAACAGAACCCCATCATAAGTCGAGAATTACCTGTATATATAAATATGAACATTTACCCAGATCTGCATATTTTTAATAACAGAATTAAAAAGAAATAGATATTTTTTTTTTTGTAAGAATAAATATGGCTAATACACCTCTATCATAGATCTCAGCTTACAGTCATAATTAAGATCAAGTTATTTTCCTTTGTCATTTTCAACTTTACATTAGGTTTTTTTACACCTATAAGACTCAACTAAAGGCTGAGTCTCATAGGTGTAAAACCTGATGTAAATACACTGATGTATCAATGCCAATGATGTTATTTCTGCTATATGGCTAGATGCCGTCTTTACGCTGAAGTTGACTTTTGTTCAACTTTCTATGCGGCATACAAAAGCACATTGACCAATTGGAGTAGGAGCTGATTATTGAAACTTTGTTATTCTCTGAAATGCCATCATACATTTATAGTTCTTTTAGATTTTGAATTTTGAAATTGCAAAACCACAACATTCACTATAGTCTGTTTCAAGATAACCTGACAGCCAAACCACCAAAGGTAACACTGTATTCATATGTGATTTGTAAATAACAATAATATTTCGTTAAATTTTGTCACGATTTTAAAATATATATTTTAAAATCATCTCAATAATTTAATATTTCAATATTTTATTTCTCACAACAACAAATTATAGGTAATATATCATTTTTATATTTTAAAATATTAATGTTAAATTTAACTAATAGGGACTATTTTCCTTTGTGTAGAAATACCCACAACAATGGTAGTGGATTTACTGTCAGGTTATCTTGAAATAGACTGTAATTTTATGACTGAAGCCATTGATAAATAAAGCAGTTCTTAAGATTCACTATCCATATTGAATCAATTAATTCAAATGATATCATGGTAATTGGCCAATAGCTAAATGATGTCATTTATTTATGTAGTGCTGGGTATTCTATTGGTTTGATCATCACTCTAGTTGTCACTTTTTTAACATTTGGTTTCATAGTTCCACAGATCAGGATAGAAGAGATATTACTATAATAATATGTAATAATATAAGATAATTGATAAATTTTCAATTATCATTTATCAGTTAATAACAAATAACTGAAAGAAAGAACAAATCTTTCAATGCAATTTTATCAAAATTATTAAAATAAATTTACTAATCATCAAAAATATACACAAGCAATTTTCCTATTGTTGGAAATCAAATGTGATCAGTTTCAGAGATATGCAGTACCATAAATATTAATCTTTAGGCAGTGGTGTACCCAGAATCTTTGGTACTTGGGGCAGAATTTTTTGGCCTCTCCCCCCTCCAAAAAAACATGTTTTAACTTTCAACACACATTTTATTTTATGCATAAGGTAAATGTGGGGCAAATGGACATCATTTAAGAAAATTATCAATATTTAAGATACTAAAACTGGCAACTACATATTAGAAGTATGTCATTTATTGTATATATATATGTGCTTATTTTTTTGCCAAACGAATCCATTGAAATATTAAAGGAACTTGTGATTCAGCTTAAAAAACTTTTAAGTGAAAATCTCTTCTTGCCTGATAAAGTCGTGATGAAGTAAAATTTATGCCCTTACAGTGCTGTCCGTTGGCCCCTATAGCGTGGGGAAATGGATAGCATGCATTTTTTGTTAAAAACAATTATAACAATATTTTAGTGCTACTGACGAAAGTAAAGTGCTTCAATAGCTAACACCTTACCGAATATAATAATAATTATTATAATCTATTTTAATAAAGTAAATTTGAAATATTTTAAAATATATCACTAGCATGTCCATTTGCTTCACAGTTACCTTATTTTCTTAAATAATTTTTAAGAACTGAAAATTAATACAATTAGTAATGATATTCCATGTTCTTGGCTGTGTGGGACAGAACCTCCCTCTGGGTACACCACTGTCTTTAGGGAATCTTTTAGGAAAATGGAACAGCTGACTGATACTTTTTAACAAGTATAGTTATTAGGGAGAATTTTTAATTCCATGACAATTAATTTTTTATTTTTATATCAATCTGTAGAACTATATGTCAAACATAATTTTTGATATAAGATTTTTGAGAAAAAATTTATTTACTTAGGGAACACTTTCAAGGTAAATCTGTTATGCCAAACATTTTGTAAAATTATTTACTATGGAAAAATTCCTACAGTTATAGATAACATTTTTCAAATGAGAAGCTACTTTTATATTAGATATAGACTTTGCAGTCTGATGACTGTTAGAAATAAAGTACAGTATTTATGGCAAATAGTTAATTCTTGTTGAAAACGAGATCTGACATAATACATCTCATAAAATTGTCAACTTATTATACTGTTATATAATCATATTATTTTGCATTCGTTAACGAATGGTCTTTACATCCAATACTGTATAGAAATATAGTCAAACTATATCCTACTGAAAACAGATGTTATGCTATTGGATTGCACCTGAAACATATTTATAGAATTATTGGTAATATATAGAACATAAACGATTAGCATCAAATAATTCTCGTTATTGGCTTCAAAAACAGTTTTGATTTATGGTTTTGAATTTTGATGAATTTTTTAACTTACCATTTTTGCTTCTCAACATGGAATCAGAAGCACTAGGACTGATTGTTCCTTGAGTGTTCTCATTCGGTGACAACATCGGAGTTTCTGCGTCCTGCGATAAAGAAAGTGTTGCTCCTCTAAATTCTGCCTCAGAGTAGTCATCCAAACGCTCGACGTTGGAAGAATTAGTTTTATTTTCGTTAGTATTCAATCTAACATCTTTAAAATCAGCCATCTTCTTATTTATTCGAGTTAAGAGTAAAAAAGTTTATCTAACAAAGTCGCAGAATTATTAGTAAATTTATATAAATACTTCTAACAACGAACGCAGCAAATTTTTACCTCTAAACGATACGTTTCCAGTCTATTAGTATTGTACAGTATCAATATATGACGTCATTGAATGTTGGCAAATCAAAAATTTTTTTAATTTAAAATTATTTTTTCATTTACTATTTTGTTAAATTAATATTGTTTATAAAAATTTCTGTACTATCATTATAATTATCTCTATTTAAATAACTTCGATTACGCTACATAAAGTGGTTTACAATTTGGCAGACGATATTCTTTATTGCAGTACCGTTATATATAATAATATAATTCAATATTTACGTTACTAAATAATCAAAATCTTTTGTAATTCAATAATAAAATCTTATAAATTTTCAAAGTTAACTTATATTTTAAATAAGAGTCCATGAAATAATTGACAGGATAACTTGTCAACAGATGACGCCACTTTCCAATAAAAACCACTATTAAAACCAAGAAGGTTGTTTTAAAAAGCATGATAAAAACTCGTTTATATAAAAACTGTAAAACAGCCGTGACCCTTGGCTGTGTTCGAAGTATCGAGACTACTACTGCCGAGATTGTTTCAATAGCAGGGTTGTCCAAAAGGCGATCCGCGAGGCTTTCACGATATATATCCCATTAAAACCTCTCATATGTAAAAAAATAAGCCAAGTACAGTATTACCGAAACAGGATATTTGTGAAAAATTTAGATTATTTTGGTTGATGTTATCTTATTATTTTCCATTCAAATGAAACAAAACACAATAGTAGGAAAATAACACAGATTTATTGAAAAAACGTTTTCGGCTATTCGGTAGCCATTATCTATCGAACGTAAATAAATTATATTAGTAGAACAAAATTTAAAAATACAAATTGCAATAAAATTATCAAAAATTAAATTAAATATAATAAATGTATAAATATCGAATTTAGTAAATAAAGAATAAGAATGAAAATAAAAATATTTATTTATTTTACCACAAATACAAGTGTATACGGTAACCCCCCAAACTACATACAAAAAGCTAAAAATTTTTATAAAACAGGTTGTAGTTTTTCAGAGCTCGAATAAAGAAAGAGTTTAATAACTTATATAAGCGACTGTAAGGAATAAACAATAAATCTGCGTATCTGGTAATTCTAATTGGCACATTTAACTGAATTAATTCGGTAAGATAATATCCCTGCAACATATTGGAAACGAAACTGATATCTTGTTTTTCAATTAATTCAGGAATTTTCTTGATATTTAATTCTTTAAATTTTAAATCTGTCGAAAGAGAACGTAACTGACTGTTAAAATTTCCAATAAGGCTGATTGTTCTCGAATATGCCTGTTGTAAGGAAGTCATAAGCGAGTTAGACGCTGCAGCATAGATACTTAAGCCATATAAAATTTTTGATACAACAATTGTATTAATCCAGGTTGACAATATCGAATTATTATTGATGTGTCGTAAATATCTCCAAGCAAACCCTCTATCTCGGGCTAGTTTATTACGTATCATATCAATATGATATTTGAAGGAAAGTTTACTATCTAGAATAATACCGAGGTCACAATGACAAGAAGAGAAAACAACTTGATAATGATTAGCAGATTGATTATGAAGATCAGGCAAAGGAAGACTTAAAGCGAATCTCATAAACACTGTTTTATCTTTGTTAATAGTCAAGTTTATATTGGACAAATTATTTCCAATAATCTCAAGATCATGAGAAAGTTGATCTACATCATATGCTATGAGTTTGAGATCATCTGCATAACCAATTAGCGAAGAACAAATATTGAATTTATATATACCATGAAAAGCAAAGCACTAAGCGGAGAGCCCTGAGGCACCTCTTTAGAAGGAAAAAACATTGGAGAATAATCTTGGTCAAAACGGATTTTATATGCTCTACTGTCTTGTTATTAATTTATGAATCCACAAAACTAACACTTCAGCAACATTAAAGTCATCAGTTAAGATTTTATGCAGTAAATTCGGAATAACAGAATCAAAAGCTGAGAAGATATCAAGAAAGGCAACATAAACTGGTTTTTTCAATTCAAAAGCTTCATAAACGAGATGAGTAAACTGCAAAAGGTTAGAGACAGTTGATCTCTTAGGAATAGCATAATGCTGATTGACAGATAATTTATTTTTCAGTTCAAAAATTAGATGCTGAAACAGAATTTTTTCAAATATCTTTAATAGACTATTTGAGATGGTTATCGGACGATACGAATTTGGGTCTGTAAGTTTTTTACCCTTCTTTAACACAGGAATTAAATAAGAAAGTTTCCATGAATCAGGTACAATAGAAGATTCTAATGTTCTTGAAAGGATGAACTTAATATGATGCCGAATTTCAGGTAAAACTGTTTTATAGAATAAGAGAGGAATTCCATCAGGTCCAGAAGAATACAACTTACTCATTTTTTGCAGAGCTTTCAAAATATCATTTTCATCAATTACATACGATGTATTAATAGGGAGAAAAAAGTCTGGATTAATATTAGTCGATGAAGAAAACTGATTAAAAAATCTATTATAGAGACCAGACTTGAAGTCATTATCAAAATTAGTACATAATCGAGCATGGCGAGGAGATAAGGATGAAAGTGCATTCCATACTTTTAAAGGCTGACCAAGGCGCTTATACATAAATAAAATACAAATAAAAATGTTAAAATCAGGATCGTGAAGTTTCCTGAATAAGCCATTTCCAAGCTGAAGGTTCTTATTAATAGCGATGGAATTATGTTGACATTTCTCAATTTCAATGGCTTCGTATACGTAACCTTCGTATTTATCAGGGATGCGTTTTATAAGTGTGGCATAACTCCAATCGATGTCTAAATTGTGTTCGAGGAAACGTTTAGTAAGACCTGTGGTGATATTCGGATAACGCAGGCTTTGTTTGTGTTCTTTCATCCTAGTTTTAAGATTGCGGGATGTATAGCCTATGTACAGTACACTTTCTCTTTGTTCAAATCTAGATTTTTATAAACCCCTGGCTGAGATGATAGAGGGCGTATTGTCTTTGTCGTTACTAGAGAGCTTACAAGCAGAGAGTGGCCATGCGAGGATTAGCCGCCATGTCTTTTCCAAACGTTTCCATATCACTGATCTTTGTGCATATATAAAGATTAAATGTTCTACATCTAGTGTGTATATATAAAAAAAAGAAAAAATTTTCTGAAACACATTTTAATTACAATAAAATTTAACAATATTCTTGCTAGAATATTTTAGTTTATTAACTAAATATAAGTTGAAATATGTACAGTACATTGTATTACGAGTTAGGAATTGCTTTCATATCGTAAAATCTATTGATATTTTTTTCATTATTTATATAAGTGATCTTATTAAATGACTTAGTTGTTTTTAACATTATATGTTGTGTTTATTAATTTTGTAGTTTGTTTTATTAAGAACAGAGTATGATGTAGTAAGTAATTTACTACATAATTTACTACATCATATTCTTTTCTTTGAGAAATTTTGATTTTCTTTGATAAATTTTAAAATTTTTACTATAAGATATAAAAGAGCTGATATTTTAATAAAGCTTTCTGTATATTAGAATAATTTAGTAGCTATACAAGTTTTTTGACACGTTAAACTTATATTAGCCTAAATATACTAGGCCTATAGTGCCAATATATTAAAATCTTGGAAAATTTGGAGGCTAACTATAGTTTATATTCAAAGTTGAATTACTTAGGCTTACTTGTTAGAATAACAATAATATTAAAACTATTTCCCTTTGCCCATTTGGTACATGACCTGATTATAAGCAAATATCATTATTAGCTAAATTTAACAATCTATGCCATTATATTAAATAACTGTTTTGGTAATAGGTATTTAAGTAGCTGTTTTGAACACATTTATAATGGTAAACAACCTATTAACCTACTATGTTTATTGGCAAAATATATAGTTATACATGGAATAAGAACTAATTCATCAATTTGCAAAAATGCAGTAAGTTCATTTAGTTTAAATTGAAACATTTCTGCACATAAATAGTCTGGTATAAATAAAAAACTATGATTTACTTTATTTTACAATGTTATTTATGTAATTTTAGAATATGACTGCAACTTAAATACCTATTACCAAAACAGTTATTTAATATAATGGCATAGATTGTTAAATTTAGCTAATAATGATATTTGCTTATAATCAGGTCATGTACCAAATGGGCAAAGGGAAATAGTTTTAATATTATTGTTATTCTAACAAGTAAGCCTAAGTAATTCAACTTTGAATATAAACTATAGTTAGCCTCCAAATTTTCCAAGATTTTAATATATTGGCACTATAGGCCTAGAATATTTTTATCATGATTGTTTCTTGTAGAAGATATTAACTTGTTGTGTAACTGAATGAGAGAATAGAAAACCTCTAACCTTTGATTTGTATAATTATTTTTGTAATAAAATTTTATTAAATTTTTCATATATAAAAGTTCTATTGTATTAATTTTATTATTTTCATATTTATCTCTAACACTAGTTCGAAAATCAATGTTATAGGAAATTCTAATAAAGATATTTTGTAAACTGTTAATTTCCATAAGTATAAATAAAAGCAATACAGTTATAATTTATTTTGTTGCCTTTATTTCAAAATTAATTATATTTCATTACAAATACATATTTTTTATTTCATGTATATTAAAGATGTACCTTGTTTGATATTTTATAATTGGTTGCATTTACCATTTACCTCAGTTAAAAATTAAAAGACAAATACTGCAATTTTCTACTAAAACTATATGGAAATGTATGATATAAAAACAAAGAGGATAAAGATGTTATTAAAACTTATTGAAAAATATAATTTTAGTCTGTAAAGAAATTAAAAAATTAAAGAAATTAAATTACTAAATTATTCTAAATATACAGAAAGCTTTATTAAAATATCAGCTCTTTTATATCTTATAGTAAAAATTTTAAAATTTATCAAACAAAATCAAAATTAATACTAAGTAGTACTAGTAAGTATTAGTTATTGCATCATATTCTGTTCTTAGAGAAAACTATTGTAAAGGATGTTAAAAAATAAAACTAAAATAACAAAAATAGTTTTGAAAATTTTCAAAATTTAAGCAATACATCGTAAAGATGAAGAAAAAATAAATTAATATCAGTGTCATTAGGTCTATCTGAAATTCGTAGTTTTATTTTTAAAAAAAAACTACAAAATTAATAAACACAACATAGAATGTTAAACAACTACGTCATTTAATAAGATCACTTACCTTAATTTTCGATAAAGGTTAGATGATAAACGATATATCTCGAAAAACTAACGTTAAAGCATACAAATCCAATACAGAATATACTTTGTTTGGAAAACTAATGGCGTCCTAAGTCATGTGACTGTAAGTGTCCAATAAAAATTATTACCTCTATGGCCACTCTCTGCTTGTAGGCTCTCTAGTCGTTACTAAAGTACTAGTTTAGTCGTTACCAGAGTGTCGCTAGATAACGCTGCTTCGCTTTAAGGGAGTGATCGCAACAGGAAAGTTGGACACCATTCATTTTGTTACAAAACGCCAGCTTGCCATTCGCTTTACTAGTATGAAATGACGTTATATATTACCTTTATACTATATTTCACTATAATAAAGGACGTATATAATTTATTTATAACATTACATTTGCATATAATAAGCGGTTAAATTTTAATAATAATTTAATTGTTAAAATTTTGATAATTTTGCATAGCGGAGATTTTCGCGCTTCACCACTGCCGGGATTTTCTTTCTACGGATGATTGTCTATTAAATTATTAATAGACAAATTTTTCATTTAATAACTTTAATTAAGGGGATATAAATTATATTTAACTTAATTTGATAACGTTTTCGATTAAAAATTTTTAGCAAAATATTAGTGAAAATGATAGAGTTTCTCTTTATCATGACTATGGACCAGGGATTTTTTTTTTTTGTTAACAGATGACGCCACTTTCCATTCAGGGAGAATACTAAGTGGCGGGGCGAAACAAGCCCTTCCACAGGCTGCCCACCCCTGCGGAGGGGTCAGCCGGATTGTGGAGGACGGGGATCGACGGGCCGGGCCCGGACCCCATGATAAATATTTTCAAGAGGTGGGAGCCGAGACTCGAACCCGGGTCCTCCAGAGTGGAAAGCCGAAGCGTTTCCACGCGGCCAATCCGGCCGACTGGACCAGGGATTGGGCAACCTTCTTTTATGTAAGGATCACATTTAAAACTTTCGAACTAACGTATGTAAATCATGATAATTTATTCATATATGATTATAAATTAACATAGGTATACTTAATGAGACTTCTGGAATTGATGTGAGCGTAATATATCCGAAATATTTGGTCGAATGTTAATCACCATTAGTTTTAAATTATTTTTAGGATGTGAATCTGTTAGCCGATTTCTTCTTTTACTTTTTGCTAAACTCACACTTAAAAAAAAAACTGATGCGGAATAAAACTGTTCACATACATGAGTTGTGGAAAAAAACGATAACATTTTGGCTGCATACTTCCTTAAGTTGGGAAATTGATTTTCTTTGATAAAAGTTTTATAAAAGTATACAAAATTTTTTCTTTAAAAATATCTTTCAAATCTAAATTACTTTACATATCTATTATCTCCAATTGAAGTTCATTCGCTCATTTTCTATATTTACCTAAACGGTGCTGTGAAAATCCGTATTTCGTTTTTTCAGTTAAGGAATTATTTTATTTTATTTTATTTATTTTGTAATATTTTGTGCGACGCGGGCCGCACACAATACTAATGCGGGCCGCGGGTTGCCCATCCCTTCTATAGACCATGGATGTATAACACATCGATGCTATAGAGAAGCGTTTCCCAAACTACTGTATGTTCCGCGGAAGATCTATAAGTGTTCCGTAAAAAATTATGAAAATTAATATAAGTCTCATATGATTTAATTACAATACTGTGCCAAATTGTAACTGGAGTCCATAGTTTATTTTACATAATTACAGTTTGATAAAAAATGTTTGTTTTGCCTAATTTATTTATTTATTAATATCTACCTGTACTATAAGATAACCAAAGTGTTCCGTAAAAATTTCAGGATTTGTGAAGTGTTCCGTCATAGAAAAAGTTTAGGAAACGCTGCTATAGTGTATAGACTAATCAGTATTTATCAACTTAATAATTACAGCGTTATCTAGCGACACATTGATTATTATTCTAATGCCAACCTTGTCATATTCCATGTTTATACTGTGTTTTATGCTTTAAAAATTCATCGAATAGCTAACATTCTTTAGCAGATAACTAAATTTGAAAATAATAAATTTGTTTTTGATAATTTTAATTAAATTAAATTAGAAAGGCATTATTAATGCATATTAAGTTTTTATGAAGGATTCGAAGATTTAAAAAGTGAGAAGATAAATGATTTCTTCTGGTTTTCCTTTAAAACAGGACAAAGGTGATTGGAGCTCCTAGAAATTCCTTTTCTCCTAGAAATCTGAACATACATTTTTTATTACTTTTATTAGTGCGATTCATTGCGCAACAACCACATCCTAGTATTTTTTGTATCAGGTGATACAGAAAGGTCATCAATCACGTTTTCGTCAGTAAATTCAATATTCATATTGCTCAATATTAAAAGTAAACGTCTGTAAAATTACTTCTTGTAACCAAAACGGCCCCATATGTCGCCGCGCATGTGCGTCACATTGATCTTACCCGTGATCACAGATTTCTATACATAGATGGCTCGCTTTCATTTGTTCTCCCCTGACACTTTGTGAAGCTGACCGGAAGCCTCTGAACAAAGGAAACCGCTGGGAACGAAGCCGGAGAGCTACGTTCGCTGAGTCGTTAGTTGAATACATTTCTTGCTATTTGTAATTGTTTTTCTGTTTTTTTGCATTATTGATATATATTGTTTAGCACATAGATGTAAAAATGAGCAAATACGAGGTGATAGAAGGTAGGAAATGCTTTTTATTTGGGAAGATTCTACTTTCACTGCTTAAAATAAGAAATTGTTCTTAAATTTACAACTGTATCGATTTAATAGATGATTAAAAGTATGTAATAATTTATGATTGAAACAAATTCTAAGCTTAAACATTAGAAATATTCAATAAGCATTCATATATCCATCTATTTTTTCGCACAGTGGCAGGTAATCTAAAATCTTACCTTATATTATTTTGTATTAATACAGTATTATTTGATATTAATAGCGCTATTTTTTGCTATTAATAGTGTAATTATGTTCTTGTTTATTGCTTGATTATAATCTTTGTCAATAAAATAAAATTTTATTCATTCTGTTTGTGTTTGTTATTTTTTCATAACTATATTTTTTTTAGCAATAATGGTTTTTTTTGACAATTCACCCTCGATGGCCTTTAAATCTACTTTTATCCTTCCTCGAAATATTAAACGATTAGAAAAATGCGAAAATTGAGTATTTTGGGCACTTCATTCGAATTATCGAACGATATTTATAAAAAATTATAAAAAGAAAATGGTTCAATACCCCATTTTTGGGTACTACACTCTTTTTGTTAACTATTAGGATCTGTTCATCACATTTCTTAAAACAAATGGGCCAAATCTGGCCACCAAAATAAAGTCAATTTACTATAGCGGTAAAAGTACCCCACCATTTACCGCATCACTTTTAAACAATGAGCAAGCTATCTATGTATAGAAATCTGTAGTCACATCACTTCCGATGGCTGGAGGGCTTATAGTAACATCTGGAAAATAGGATTTACCACCATTCAGTTGTCGTGCACAAATAAAATTTTGTAGACTGAGGATCCCACTGTACATACTCAGAATATCGAAAATCTGTGGATGCATGCAAAGAGAAAATTAAAGCGGCAATTCGGGACAAGTAACATTCTATTTAAATCTTATTTGGACGAATAAGTATTCCGAAATTTATGTAGAGGAACGACATTTTTTCTCAATTTGCGATAGCTGTTGCGGAGAATTATGTAGGATAAAAAGCATAATTCTCGAGCGAAGATTTCTAGAAGTAAGGAAAGATGTTCGGCACAAACATGGCGGCATCAACGTGAGTTAGGTTCTTTATAAGATTTTTTCGGATTATTATATGCAATTAATTAATATCGGTTCCTACTAGACTTTAATTAAAATGTTAATTAAATACGTTTTAATACTATATTACAGTAAAATACAAAAGCTCAGACTCAAAAATAATAAATTGGACTAAACTATACGTTTACCTCATTTAAGTATTCTTTCCAAACATCGCAAAGCGAAATAATTGGTCTGATAAGGAAATTATAATTATTGTGCATCTTTTGCTATTAGTCAACACTCCGAGTGATTCCCCATTTTAAATTTGTTTCTTCATGACCGCGGAGAAAGCTTGTGAAGTCAATAATCGGGTAGAAAGGCAATTAAATAAGTTCTGGAAACTTAGTTAAGTTAATCACGTTGTTTGCAGTTTAATCACGGTCAGTAAATCAGGTTCGCGTTTACACGTATCAATTTAAATTTAATCAAACGTTTAATCACAATCAACTGTTCCCTGGAAACGCAGCATAAGTATTGTACATCATATCTCCAAAAAAACATTTCCAATGTATGAAAAAAGCTAATTTCTTTCATCCCTCAAAGTAAAGAGTATATTATAATAAAGAGTAATAATAAGAGTAATAAAGAGTAAATAAAGTGTTATTATTTATGGAAAAATCTAAATTCATAATTATTGATTCTCTGATTTAGTTATTAGAAACTCTCTAATAACTAAAGCATGTTTTATATAAAATCTGATGTATTTTTCCTGTTTTATAGTCTTGCAAAAAGTAATGTGATGCTTTTACTTTAGCGATATTTCTCAATTTAGTAGTAAAAAAAATGGAAAATTCAGCTAAACGAAATACAAAAATTTTTAGAGTTGATATGAAGATTCATTGTTATGTTTTGAAAAAATATCATACAATTTTTATATTAAATAGCAAACTGATCGTGCTGCTTAATCAAAATTAATATATAAATATAAGCAATAATAGCCCCTGCAATTATATGCTATTTACAAAATAGTTATGTTAAATCGCAATTTTAAAATTGAAATTATTGAAAAACTATTAATATTAAACATATCGAGATCAAAGTTTTAAAGTTTTCTTATTTTCCATTTAAATGATTAGTGTTCAAAATTCATTTCGAAAGTTTTAATAAGAATCGAATTCTTATAACTTACTTTCAAGCCATGACTATGAAAATATAGAAGATTTTTGACAATCTTTTTTTAAGAAAGCTAAAATATTTTTAATTGGAATGAGTATTTTGTTTCATTATGTTTGTTATTTTATTTTCATCAATTCTGTTAACTTCTGTAGTAAAGCATCATGTTTAATACATTTGAAAACAAATTCCTGTTTCTAGCTTTCGTCAAATTACCTTTATTTAAATTTATCATTACTTATAAAAAACAACTTTAAAAAATATTTTTCTTGTAAAGTGAATGCTAAATTAAGAAATTAAAATACAATGATATCAAATCAAAAATGTTAAGTGAAATTTATTTCTAGTTGGAATTTCAACAGCAGAAAAACTGAGATTTTTTTTTGTGTGTGTGTGAGTAAAGAGGAACCTCTTTCCACTCATTTTTATTTGATTTGAATTGTTCAAAAAAATATCTGCAAGACTACATAGTAAACTACAATATACAAGTGATGTTTTAGAATTTTTAGAATTTTAAATGCTAAGCAATAAGTTTCTTTTGGAATCCTTGGTATTTCTGACAGTTTTTTTCTAGTTTGATTCGAGTTTTATATAAATAATATAATATTTTCATGTAAACTGGTAATATTTTTCTTTATAAATTTCAGTCTCCAATTTAATGTTATCTAAGTTTAATTTAGTAAAATGGATGAAGTTTTATATGTAAAATATATAAAGTTTTCCTGTATCTAGAAAAGGAATAGATATTAAATATACATATATATAGAATATATTATCATTGATTGTAATTTGTTTAGAAATTCAGAAAAATTTATAAATCATATATAAATTTTGCAAAAAAGACTATAATATGATTCTCTTCCCTTTTATAAGAATTATAAATGAAAATATATTATCTCAATCAGAATAATCTATTTTGTCATTGAATATATACAAAATAGATTATTGTGATTTCTATTTTGATATTTATAAATATAAAAAAAATATTAATATACATCATTTCTATATCTCTGTGAGGGGAATCCAAAAAGGAATGCTCGCTTTCAGACATATATCTTTTGATCTAATGCTTTAGATTCCAGTATATTTGAAAGAAAACTGAAAAACTTAAAAATAAACACTTAGGCTTATGAATTTGATGTTAAAATAATAATAATTATTAGCCTATTATTATATATTTATGGATTATAATTTTACATATTTCGTTTTACATAATTTAAACGCTATTCTATAAAACGAAATGATTGCTTCAAATCTATATTATTTGTTTCCATTATAATTTATAATAAAGTGACAGAAATATTTGACGTTGTAGAATATTTCTGATGCTTAATTGTGGTTCTTAAACATACAAACGTAATTTGATTGTTCAATAATCAAATATATTGCGATCTTAATAAATTTCGAAATAAATATTTCAGTATAAACAGTAAAATATATATAAATTTAATGACTGTTAAGATTTTTGCTAATAAAAATATCACACTAAATTGAAATAAATCCTGATTAATATATATAGAATGTTCTCCACTAGATATTGCACAACATATTTATAAAACATAAATATTTTCGCAATTAATATCAAACACTCTCTAAAATAATGAAAATCAGAATGAGAAAAGGATGACTAAAGGATGCTCAAAGATTATTATTAAATAATATTCAGTATCATAACTAATTATTTTCGTTTTTTAATGAAGAAAGGCACATTCATACACTTATAGATAATCATATATAATCTGTATTTTATAGATACTTATCATAATGTTAATAAGTAGGAATATAGTTTAAAATAGCTGATGCGTTTTATAGATAAAGGCGCATGCAAAAAAACACAGTACATACAGTAATTCTGCTTTTATTTTAATAAGTTAGAAATAGGAAGCAAATCAGTATTAGAAACAAAATGATTTTGCTCATATACTGATAATGAAATAATGATAATTGCATAGTGTTTGTAAGTGAAGTTGAAATTTTTTAAATAAGACGCATGCAAAAAACACAGTACATACAGTAATTCTGCTTTTAATTTAATAAGTTAGAAATAGGAAGCAAATCAGTATTAGAAACAAGATGATTTTGCTCATATACTTATAATGAAATAATGATAATTGCATAGTGTTTGTAAGTGAAGTTGAAATTTTTTAAATAAATAATATCTAACTTAAAAAACTTATTTTATTGAATTATGTTATTATTTTAAAATGTTTTGTTTAGATAATCAGTCTAGGAAAGCTATATACCAATGGTAGCCAAATTTCGGCTCTTTGGTACCTTCATTGTGGCTACATACCATGAAAGTCAATAATTAATATGGAGCAAATTCTACTTAATTATTAAAATATATTATTTTTAAAAATAATATATTTGTAATTTACTTGTTTATTGTAATGTAGTATGCATAGTAGGCAAATGTAGTAACTTATATATGTATGTACTGTATTTATTTATGCATGTGAAATATATATAATAAATAATTTTGAAGCCATTGTTAAGATTAACCGAAAAACTGATATGGCTCTTTGTCCCAAAAAGAAACTGATTGCGTCTCTCAAGTTTTTGAGATTCTCCTATATGGCTCTTAATGACAAGAAGCTTGGCCACCCCTGCTATATACTAACATATCATATTTTGAAAAGGTAAAACTTAAATAAATATACTATACTAGAAAAACTATATTGAACATTTTCATTTTATTTAATATTTTACGAATATGAAAATTTTCATATTCATAATATTGAATTTTTTAATATTTATATTCTCATTTTAAAATATTTTTCATTAAAATTTTATCAACATATATAGATGAAATTTTCACATTCTAAACATCTTTTTCTTTTTATTTGTCAATAATAATTTGCAATACTGTATTTGATAAGTCAGAGACAAAATTATGACTTCCGTTTAATTTGAATTAATGCGAATATTTCTTCTTTATTGTTTCTTACTCAACCTCACAACTAGAGATTACTACAAGACGGATTACACTAAAGAAATAAAGGATAGAGAAAAGACCAACGGTCGGAAATACAATATGAATGATGAGAAATATACAGTTTTAGATTGCCATCTTGAAAATCCAGACGGAGAAAACACGTTGGCACATTGAATTGCCAAGACCAGTTTTATTTTTAATTTATTGATTATTAAAATAATAATTTGCATTATTTAAAATGTATAGTATATAGTCTTTAATCATATATAAGGCTTATATATATCATTTTATCTTGTTTTAGAAATATTAAAATGATTATTTGTTCAACTTATGGAATTCCAAATAAAGTCAGAAAGCAAAAATCATATTTTATAGATAAATATCTATATTTGTAATACAGTACAATGAATAATCACTTTATAGAGGAATTATATTTTATTTTAGAAATTTCTGTGTAATTACTGACTTAAAATTGCTATTGTTTAGGAATTAAATCATTTACTAGAATTAGAATAAGAAAATAAGTTATTCTAAAAGCAAAATATTTCATGCATAATGCATGTAATCATCATTCATCTTGTGATTTACTTTTCTGATAGCTTAACAATGGAAATTCAGCCATATTTAGTAGCTTCTTTTGCTGCTTTCCTTTATATTTTACTTCTTTGAATTATATCGCCTGGCAAAATTGCCTGGAAAAGATAGGGATTGACAATACTTTATCTGTGAAATAATTTTTTAAGATGATATCCCATCCATAATTGCATAGTCAATGATAATTACAGAATGCTTCAATTATATCTTTGATTACCTAATAATCTGGTTATTTAATATCACGTTATCAAACCAAACTATAATTATTAGAAAAATAATGTTTCCGCGAGCATTAATAAATCGATAGAAAAATTTTAGACAAGCGTCTTCACGGATTGCATTATCATCATCATTTGATCAATTATTCTGATATACAGTATTTAGTCTTTCTATCTTAATCTTTTAAGGTGCTAAGCGGTGAGGTCGTTCCAGAGCGTCGGCAGAAATAGCTATTCGAAAATTGTTGGTTTACTACTTGGATGACTTGGTTCACTTCCGGGTTCCACATTTCCAAGTTTTTTTAGGAATGGTCAGAGTCTGGTTTTTGAATCCTAACCTTTCTGACTTCGACTCTACTGCCTCTAATTAGTTTAGTGGCCTTAGTAAGATTTAGAAGAATCCCGCTAATTAGTATTCAATAAGATGGAAAACAGCATAAAACTTAGGAAGAAACATGAGTACACCATTTCAGAGTGGAGCCATTCTCAGTGATTCATTATCTTGATCATAAGTCATCGAAATAAATTAGGATCGGATAGATGAAAATGAAGATCGGTAGATCATTCCCAGATATTCTGAAAAAAAATCTGTCATTATTGAAATGGAATTACTGTATAGTTCTTTAGATGAAAGACGGATGCTTATTATACGATCCGTTTTTTAAAAAATTTTATGTTATTAATAGTTAATTCTATTGAAAATTTTATAAAACCGAATTAATTCGAATAATATGAAATGACAGCCTGTGCAGAAATACACTTCCTCGAAAATAGAGAAAATATCCATGAATATAATAATAATAAATACAGTTCGATAATTTGATTCTTCACGTGAATTATTCCGCTATCCAATTGATTTTAACATTATAGATTTTAAGTCAAAATTCTGATTTTTCAGATTATACAATAACACTTCATTCTATTTTCAAATAATAGGCGTGCGATATCAGATTAGGAATGTAAATATGATAACTGAAGACTGTGCAGAAAATAACTTATCGTTTTTAATGGAAAATATTTGGAAATGATTATCCGAGTCTGTGAAGATAAATTTTAATTGTAACACTATTAAATTTCACTTCAATTTCATAATAAACAATAGACGGCTATTATGAGATTCCAAAAATAAATTTTTAATTCAATTTTCGCAGTTTGAAGATCACGTGTGAGGTTCTCCCATATTTCTGTTATCCCATGGATAAAAATAATTAGAATTATAAAAATTTTAATTTTTTCATGCAATTAAATAGACATAATAATATAATGGATATTAAATTTTATTTAAAAATAAAACATTTACATTACATTAAATAATTTTATTCAAATATTATAAACACTATTGTATTTATTGTTTTGAAAAAGTAAACAATTATTAATCACAATTTTTTAACTTTATCAAATCTTATATTTTAGGATATGCTATACTAAGATATATCACAAAATTTTCGTTCTAAGAATGCATCTAAAACTTCTTAAACTATTCTATTTAATTTATTCAAGGCTCTACCATAGACTGTTATTATGTAATAAAAATCATTCATGTTTTAAATTAACTATCGAATATTTTTTAATTATAAAATATCAATGTAATGCTGTTTTATTAATCAAAATTTTTTTCCTTTTTTAATTTCTTATTAATTTTTTGAAATTACAAAGCAATAAATTTATTTGAAATTCAAATATAAAGTACCTTTTGAAGCTAAAAATTTTTAAAGTGGAAAATATAATATTGAAATCAAACATAATACTGTAATATTATAATATAAATGAATTAACAACAACAAGTTACTATCCATAAGATATAAATCACTGAGAAAGGATTTTTACAGAACAAGAAGAAGCGGAGAAGCCATATTTCATCAAAAAAGATCTCATGTCAAAATTGACAGAATCCGCTTAAGTCAAACGTCACACTAAGTAGAACACTTGTCAAATATGTGGCGTGATTGATCCGCCATGACTCCCACCTCAGAGACGTATATAGATAAATATACAGGAAAGGAAGAATCATTAAGCTTACAGATACCCAAATAAATGATCCACGGCCAGTTTATCAGTAAAGTAATAGCCAAACTACCACTAAGAATAATGGTGTCAAAAGCACAATTCTGAATGGCTATAAATTCTCATAATCGACTCATATGACCAATCCACGACTAATAAAAAGAAAATTATACAAATTTAAAACAATCAATGTGATTCGATATACGGGTGGACTACAATATCATATAGTAATCCAATAGAGAAATACATTCATCAAGTTGTACTTTTTGACAAGTCAGCAAATAATTCCAATTCTCGCACAAGTGCCTTTCAGTGTAAAAATCATTTATAAACTATCTTATTAAACTAAATTAAATCAAGCTGTTGCACTTTATTTTTATCAGAAATATAAATATATAATATAAGCCCTAATAGTTTAAGCGTAAAATTATCAAAATTTTATATAATGTTGGAATTTCTACTAACATAAGTAGTTTATTTAATAATCGATCATTTGATTTTAAAGTCATAATTTATTATAAAAATTAATTAAATTTTATCAATAAACTCAAGTTTCAGTATTACAATTTTCCAAAATGCTTCTCAAAACAATGTACTATTTGATCAAGAAATTATTAAAATGCTTGTATTGTACCAGATGATTAAAATTAAATATTCAAAAAAGTATATATAAATTTCTTTTTCGATTAAAAAAATAATTTAAAGGTAATGAATTTAATATATCAATCTGTTACGTGTTTGATCAAGAAATTATTAAAATGCTTGTATTGTACTAGATGATTAAAATTAAATATTCAAAAAAGTATATATAAATATCTTTTTCGATTAAAAAAATAATTTAAAGGTAATGAATTTAATATATCAATCTGTTACGTCCAAAAATAGCGCCAAATTTTCTTTGCAAAATATTGATTTTGAAGAAATTTGTTAATAATCTCCGCAGAAGATTCATCTTTCAAAATTTCACATTAGAAAAAGAAATAAAATTAAAAAATTCAAGTTCATTTTTCTAATTTCAAATAATAAATATAATTATTGTCCTTGAATTGAAAATTTAGTTATAAATATAGCAGTAAAATATTACAAAAACAATATTTAAAATGACAAAAAGGACACTGTAATTTTCCTAAATATTTCCGTTTGTCCATTTTTTTTTAAATTTCCTTTTCAGTTTCAAATTAATATTTTTGAAAAGTTCATTAAGAAAACTTTTATATAAAAACTATGAAATCACGAAACATGATTTACTTGTGAACTTATGCATATATATTATCTTATTCAAATATTAGGTTAGCATAGACACACTGCAATTTAAGAAAAAATGAAAATATATACCCTGTACAATTATAATATATTCTATGCACCTCTGTATATTTAAAGAAAAACTTTATAATTCAATCTATATTAATGCATCTCAATTCGATTACATGACTCTAATATAAATATATTAATAACTTAATAGTTCTCATAAATAAAAAGCTAGCTTTATATCATATAAAGAATATAAGTTAAAATTATTATTATTTCAGACGAAAAATAAATACCAAAACTTAAAAAAATATGTAATTTAAATACAATGGTTTTCAAGCGATTAGCATGGAGTGCCAACAAATGTGTCAAGAACTACATATTGTCCGTATCTGTTCCTTATGTTAAAGAAACATTGAGTACTAACAGCTGCACCACGTGAAGGTACAGATTGGACACTAGGTTTTGATCTTAGTCAGTTCCTCTAAGGCCTTAAGGGGAATTAGAGGGTCTCCTCCTAATTAGCAACCAGAAACCATTTTGCATGCTTGCTTGCGCATGTTCATTTATAACGCAAGAATGGCTAAATGGATTTTTATGAAACGACTTTGGTTTGTTAGGTGATTTATGGAAGAAGGTTTAAATACAAGTATTGATTATTAGAAAAATTGATTTTATATATTGTAATTGTCGTAAATTACTTGATATAAAATCCAAGATGGAAGATTAACGCTATTTGAACAATCTCATTAGGTTATAATGGCCATGTGACATGCTAACTGGCCGATATCATTGGATTACTATGATTGTGTCTTTGGTAATTGAGCAGTCTCATTGGATCATAATGACCACATGATTGTTGCATATGACCCCAATGAGACTTCAGTTACTAAATTAATGGTGGATATCAAGAACTGTGCTATATATTATTTCGTTTAACTATTGAACTTCAGATTTCATATTAAGATTTAAAAATTTCTGTTTAATCTTTCTCTAATTTTCTATTGCTTATAGCTTACATTACCTTATTTAGCTGTAATATGCTTAAGTTAAACTTTGATTAGGCTTAGTGACCACATGGTAATATGCTATTAGAGATATCTCATCTATATATATTTATATATAAAATCTAAGGGTTAAATTTATCCATATCATCGTATTTTAAAAGGGCTGAAAAGGGTATAAGTTGGTATGGTGCATCCTAAGTAAAAAATGAAAAAATTGACACATGAACTATAAAAGGTTTGCCACCCCTGCTCTAGATAAACTGACATCAATGAGCAAACATTGCTTCTGATTGGTTGTTCTGCTAGAGAGAGAATTTAGTCAGAGGCAACTTTTTGTCTTTTAAAAATTCTCTCTCTGCAGAATGATAGCTTTACCTATCTCTTAGGAGAAACAATCAACATATAAATGTTTTGAAAGGAGAAATAATACATAGTTTCATTTGGAATAGGATATTTAAAGGATATTAAAATACTTGGAATGGATATTTTGGATCTATTTTTTAAAATATTTAATTATTAATTAAAAGAAATGACAATGTATAAGAAAAAATTAAAAAAAATGACTTTGTAAGGAATAAATAAAAAGGTAAAATTACACTTATTGGATAAAAGACATTTTTTTTAGTTGAAATACATTGGCATTGTAGTTTTCCTCAGGTAGATTTCAACAAAATATTGAGGATAATATTCAATTGTCTATCAATCAGAATTATAACATGTTTTTGTTTAAACTATTATTCATTGTTTGGGACATTACTACATTTTCCTATTTTCTAAACACCTTTAAATAAACAAAAATTCAAACAGAATTTTAGGCATTAAATATATAATTATTTATTTTATTTTATTTTTCCAATTTAATATCAGTATTTAAAATTTGTCAACAATTATGTCATCAATGTTTTAAAATAATATATTTTATTTCATGTTTAAGCAAAATTTTACTTGGACTGCTGCATTTGTCAATGTAGAATTAACATTGTGTTGAATTAAATACAAAAGCTCTGATATGCTAAAATGTTCTTGTTTTTGTTAATATTCACAATTATAAACAACTAATAGAATCAGATGTAAAAAAATAACACACAACCTAAACTACTGAGTGAATGACAACATTCAAAGTAAAATCTTACCTCATTGGCATTATTTTTGACTACAAACACTGGTATTTGTTTTAAATACAAATATTTGTTACTTTTGCCTTTCGTTTTTGGTGAATGTTGCTTTTAATTTAATAAGACATATTAATATCACATCTTTGTTCGCATTTACTTACAATCAGTGATTCCACATTTCTTTCAATGACTGCTTCAATACATTCACTATCATATTCTTCAAAATAGAGTAGCTTATTTCTCCAACTCACTTAGCAAAGCTTATAATTGTTGCAGGCTAGCAAAGTTTATAATTGTTGCAATTATAACAATTATAATTACAATTATAATTGTTATTGTAATTATTAATAGATAAATAATCACATCTGTTTACAGTCATTTTTTTCAAATACTGAGTTTGCTCAGTACCAATGAAATGCAACATAATGGGTAATTTCATTGGGTGGAATGAGAGTGACATTGTGTATACATGAATTCTAAGCATCATGGGAAAAATGATGACATTTCCTAAGAGAGAATCAGTGGAGCATTGCTTAAAACATAATAATCTCCTACTGTCTGTGGAAAGATTGTCTTTCCAGAGACGAAAAATTATCTCTGGAACCCTCCAGGTTTCGGTCCAGCTCTTCAACTAAAATTAATCTTACATTAAGTATAGATCTACATAAGTTGTATTCAAAAGCTGGTTTCACAATTTTTGCTTTATTCTATTCTATAATTACATCAAACTCTACTAACTCTATTTCCTATTGTTATTTCTATTAATCTTACAAGATAGGAGGGTTACAATTGACTACTGGTATTATATAGTGTAAACTATATACAGGCGGCCCTCGACTTTTGCACAATTCGCAATTTAAAGCTATTCTAAACTTAGTAAAGTTAAGGTTATTGATTTATTATTTGGTATTAATTGTATGATTATATTCATACATCTAAATGCAACAGAGTGTATATACCAGGGATGGCCAAACTTCATGTCACTATGAGCTACATAGGAGAATCTCAAATACTCGAGAGCCACATTTTCTTTCTGGATCAATGAGAACAGCATCAGTTTTTTGGGTAATCTTAATAATGATTTAAAAAATTGTTTATTTCAGATGCATTTATTTCGTATAGAGCATATTACTTTTTACAATAAATAAAAAAAAAATAATAATAATATCTGTAATTTGTTTAACTTAAATAAGTATTTGTTTCAATTTATTACTGTATTAATTTTCATGGTATAGAGCCACATTGAAGGTACCAAAGAGACACATGTAGCTCGTGAGCTGCAGTTTCACCACCTCTGGTATATACCCATAGAGCAAAAATAGAGAAATAATACACAGGATAAGTTCAGAAAACGCTCCAAGAAGTCTCTGCTGGAGAAGTTAAAGAATGACGTCACATCGCGAGAGGTGATTTGTTAAATGACTGGATCTCCAGCCATTCAACAAATCATATTGTCTTGCAATCTCCACAGGTCATAATGTCATTCTTTAACTTCTCCAGCAGAAACTTCTCGGAGCATTTTCTGAACTCACCCATACTATAAATAGCAAAAAACACTGAACAACTCAATTTGCCCATCCAACAATATGGCTGCTGATGGCTTGCTTTTTGTGGCAAAGCACTGCTACAGTACTCTCTCTAGTTAATACATAACTGGATGATCTGAATCTGAGGTCAGGATATCTCTCCATATAAGAAATGTTTTTAAATGAATTATCATATTAAAATTTTTATTTTTGTATATTAATAATTCTGTAAATAGCTATAATAAAAATTAAAGATTAAGCATGAAAAAGATTGTTTGTTTAAATAAAGAAAACAAACCAATTATCATGATAGATATCAAAATTTTGAGTGACAAATATGGCATAAATTATGAGGATTGTTAATTTTAATTCATCAAGGCATTAAGTTTTTAATTTAAATAGTCTTTTATTATTATTTATGCATTTTAAATCAATGAAATAAATAAATAATTTAAGATTAATAATGAAAATAAACCTAATATGTATATTTTTAAAGTAATTGAACTATTAAAAGATATTGCACAATCTAAAACAAAAACATAATTTTTTAATTTTCAATTTTTTGGAATGTTATAAACTTTAGGATTTTGAATTTTTTCCTTGGATTGACCTAAATGCCTGTTATCTCTGTACCATATTTGAATTTTATACACCCAGCAGTTAGGGCTGGGAATTTTGATTGCTCACTCATACTATTGAGCATATATATAAGATAAATGTATATTATATAAAGCAGCCAACTCTTCCAGATTAGATGATACAGTGTCAGATTTTAATAGTTTGTTCCACATAGTGATGAGTCCCAGATATGTTCCACATTTTGTGCAATTTGTTCCTCCTGCTCTTCATTTTCAGAAAGTTGAGTGATTCATTTAATTGATCAGAGTTTTGTCACTTTCACAATGCATTACATTGTGTCCAATATAATATGTTATCATAGATGATAGGCAATAAACATCGCAGTTCGCCAGGCTTCCTTTGAGGTGAATGTGAATCGTGTTTTGTGTAATGTCTAATGTGAAAAAATATATCACGCGAGGCTTAAATTTGCAATATATTTTGGTAATCTTATTTTATTTAATATCAAAGCAGCAGTGGACCTGCTAAGATGGTCACTTTTTACTTTTAATTTGAGTTTTACTTTTACTTTCTCACATACATTGTGCACATTTATAACAACATGAGAATTTATTATGTTTCAGTTGAAATATTTAGAAAGGTAATATTTTTTTCTTGAAAGTTGCAACTGCTACCAGAAACATAAGAGCTGCATGTAAATAAGTTACCTAAGCTTTATTTTAACCCCCTTTGAGTCTGCCCCTTTTGAAAGCTGTTTTACATTTCCAACAGACAAAATCTCAGAAAAAATTGTGAATCTAATTAAATTTACAATTTTTTATAATAAAACTTTGAAAGAATTGCAATTTGTTCTACTTGTGTTTATTCATGGTTATTTGAGCTCAGTCACATTAATATATTTTTATAAGATGCCCTGCATTAGCTTCCTGTATTTTAGATTTTAGAAAGCTTCACATGTCCTGCATTTCCATCTTACAGATCTGTCTGCTTTATATATACATACATACAATATATATATATATATATATTTAATAACATATTAACAATAGTAAATTTATTCAAATATTTCTGAGATTTTCTGATATAGATTTATTCAAATTGAAGTTATTTTTCACATACTGCAAAATCTCAATTATTATACAGCAATTTTAATGTATTCTCAAAGTCTAACAGTGGAGAATAGAGAAAGACAGAGATGATGATCAACATGTCAAAAAAAAAACTTTTATTTCTGCTAACAATCCATAAAAATTTTACTTTTGATCTTTGTCCTCATCTAGTCTCCATTATTAAACTGCAAGAGCACTCATATCTTAAGAGTTTATACATAACCTACAATTTTGCTTTATCCATCAATCAAAATCCATCATTTTGTAAGAAGTATAAATCATGAAATATAGCTATCATAAATGAACATTGTATACATCTTATTTTTCAGATAAATTCCATTTTACCAACACAGTTTATTCTAGTTTATCATAAAAATATTCATAGGACAAAAAATATTTCTGAATATCATTAATTTGTTTATTTAATAAATAAAATTTTTTAGTTCCAATATTTATTTTTAAAATGTATTTTACTAAATAAATTTTAATCTCTAGCAAGTAAAATAATACAGCATTTTAGTATTAAAATTTTTATCATAGCTAATAACTACAAAATAAACAAATAATTCTAAATAAATTATCATTTATTATTTTGTTCCTATTAGTTAGAAATCTGCATTATTTCATTTTGAAATGCATAATAATAGGAATAAATATTTTCTTTAATTCATTTTCGTGAAAAATTTTACATTTTTTTAATATATTTAAAATTATGCATTGAATGTTTATCATGTTTATATTATCATTTATATATATTATTATTTAACTAGAATAGATATCACAATCACGACATGTCGTCGTCACATCATAAATTAATCACCTTTTGTAACATCGCCTACAATGTATTGTGCATAGATTGCGATATCATTAGGATATGCAAACGCATGGATTGTGATGTCATTAGGATAGACACTTAATAAACAGGTTTAGAGGGCGTACTCAATGGTTTAACCCGGAATAGGAAGGAGGAAGTGAGAAGGGGAATTAGACAAAGTTTAAGGATAGATTATAGGATACTGCTCTAGGAAATGGAGCAGTCCACTAGCGGAAAAGAGAGAGAGCAACCAATCAGTCATGGGACCCGTGAGTGCCTGTATCGGCATTTATTAGACAAAAGGAAATACATTATTTACAATGAAGAGTAACATGCAGAAAAGAGCAAAATGGTCCAAAGTAAAACAAAATTTCTGAGTAAAAGAAGTTCGGCTGTTCCAGGTAGTAAAACACTGTTGGTACAAAAGTTCGTCAGAGTACCTGGAATGATGTTGAGGAAGCCTTGTGCCGTAAGGGAGTAAGCTTCAATGACTTGGAGTTCCACAAAGTGGTGTCAATCTTTGGCACAAAGTACAAGATTTAAATCAGAGAGTTTGTGGCACAGATCACTAAAAACGATGAGGGATTTCCTTGTAGTTCATGTATCAGCAGTTGTATGGGCATTAACTAAAAACAAAGTATATACACAAAAACTGTTGTTCAGATGTGGATGATGTACCCTGAAGGTCTGTAAAAGTCAAGTCCGTAAAAAGGGAGGTGAAGTGCTCACCTAAACAATCAAAATAAAACACAAGTTCTGTCCTAGGGACATGATGGTGCTGACTTTGATGGCATGACGGTGCAGTAACCAAAGGACATGATGGTGCTGACACTGATGGCATGACGGTGCAATCACCAAAGGACATGATGGTGCAGACACTGATAGCATGACGGTGCAATCACCAAAAGACATGATGGTGCTGACTTTGATGGCATGGCGGTGAAGTCATCGAGAGACATGATGGTGCTGACACTGATGGCATGACGGTGCAGTCACCAAAAGACCAGACGATGAAGGCACAGTAGGACATGACTGTGCAGACACCAATGGCACTACGGTGCAGACGCCAAGTGACTAGCAGTGGGGACACCAAATGGTATGTCGGCGCTGACGCCTTGTTGACAAATACAACACTATAGTCGACGACAAGTTAAGAATGTAGCACTGTAGAAGCTGTAAATATTGTTTACAGCTTTATCACTCCAACATAAGAAATAGTCCTTCACGGTAACGCGAATAATTTAATGATATCGTTATCAAAACAGAAACTGACATGCAGTGTGAAATACCTAAAATACTAAAATCTATGTGTTAATGATTAAAAATCAACAGTATAAAAAATACGAAAATAATTCATTTTTAAATATTTACCCATCATTCATTTCTTTTCATCATGGCGTCGTCATCTCCAAAGAAGTTCTATCGTTGTTTCGGAAGAGGAATTGTTTTGAATAGCCAAACACGGCAGATCGTTTTGAATGTATATTCAAAACTTCGAATGCAAAATCCGTCGATAT